>UELV01012962.1:2394-14589 GCA_900490015.1 Megastigmus stigmatizans | reverse complement strand
AGCATAGTGTGCTCGACAGCGTTATCGTATTAGCAAAGCGACAGATAGTGCGTCGCCCAAAGAATTGGGATTTCAGTTGTTGGCTTTTGAGACGACCTTTAATTTCCCACCTCAAATGTCATGAAAAAATTGTGCAAAACTACCCTTATAACCCAAAATGAGTCAGGGGTAGTTTTTTATTTCATACGTTTACCCTCTAAAAACGTTCTTAGTGGGGTGTCGCCCATTTGAATGAGGTTATTAATGATCCTTTAAAAACTAATCTTTAATTTTCCCCCTCATAGATCATTTAAATATTGTGCTAAGAGTTGAATTTTCGAATATTCCATATTAAACCAATCATAAGGATAAGAAAACTTTACCGTTAAATATCTTAAGTTCCCTTGGGGTTAGGGGGCTGATTTTTTTTTTAAAATTCGTGTTTTTTTATTCTTTAAAAGATGACATAGGTTTCAAAGGTTTCCCATAGGGGGCCGATTTCCATATATCCATGGGCATCGTTCTTTGAAAAGAGAAAAAAGAATAAAACATGAAGTATTGTAATGAATAAAACATGAAAGTATTGTAACGATGAGCATTCTTTGTTATAAAACATTCCAGTTTCAAAATTGTTCTTTACTACAAAGATTTTTATAACACAAGTTTTAATAATATTTTGCATATTAAATTCCTTTTTATTTATGCTTTCTCATTCACCTTCTTGTAAACTATGAAATATAAAATTAAATTTTCTCATATTAAATTAAATTCCAAGAAAGATTTATTATTATTAATTAATATGAGTATCATCTTTCTGTTTTAAGTATATTATAAGTATTTTTTTAGTTACAGTGCTAAGCCAGTTAAAATCTTGTAAGTAACAGTGACAATTTATTGACTATAATTACGAAAATTGTAATAAATAAATTATTATTAAAATAATCAAATAGTTGAACATGTTCTTAAATTTGCATTACATCACATTCAATTAGTAAAACAAATGAATTGTTGCACAAAAACAGAAGCATTAACAATTTAAATTTCTTTCCAGTATTGAACAAAACTCTGCAGTTAATGTAAGGAACTCATTCTTATAAAGAATGAAAATTTATTCCACAAAATGTTATGTTAATAGATGCAAAAAAGATCAACTAAAAGATAAAATATTACCCTTTTATGAGTTTTAATAAAGTTCCAAAACTTAAATATACGCAATTTCTCTTTTCAAAGTGCTTGCGTTATACTAAAAAGAATGTACAACATTTTTCACGCGTACAAATTAAAACTTCAAAATTCAAATGTAATTTTCATGAAGTCATTGATCATGGTAAATGGGATTCCTGTGATGTGAATTTTTTCGAAAAATGGTTTTTCTACAAGAGCTAGGTAATATTCAAAATGTAACAACCATTGGGTTTTTTAAAAATAAATTCATACTTACAAGCTGTCAAATTTATGGAATTTCATTCCTAGTAGAAACGATGGTTCATTTTTAGACTACAATGTCATAAATTCTAGACAGCATAGTATACAACAACAAAACAAGGCCAATTTTCCACCAACCACGAAAAATACATTTGCGCATACTAAAAAACATTGCTGTAAGCCAAATATTTAAGCACCATAAAATTCCTGCGATTAGAATTTTGTCTGCCCACTAAGTCCCGGACTAATCTGGTGCTAAAATCCAAAGAGTAACTGGGGCAGAGCAAAGAAAAGTGCGCTAAAGTAAGATCTTGACAGTAAAGGAGCGTAAAAAAAGGGAAAGCCAGGGCTGAGTTCGTACGTGTAGTAGCTGGTCGAATTTAATCTGGCAGCGTATACGAAGCGCCAAAAAGCCTTTCGCAGCTGTGAGGAAGCGAAAAAAGACGAGGGAGAGAGAGAGAGAGGGAGAGAAAAAAGGAAAACACTTTGCTTCTTTATTCTTATCGCGAAGCTGCACTTCCGGTCCTGCCGC
This sequence comes from Megastigmus stigmatizans, assembly GCA_900490015.1. Lineage (NCBI taxonomy): Eukaryota > Metazoa > Arthropoda > Insecta > Hymenoptera > Megastigmidae > Megastigmus > Megastigmus stigmatizans. The sequence goes on along the minus strand of UELV01012962.1, from coordinate 12,653 downwards.
GCGCTCGCGGGAATCTGTCTTTTGGACAGTGCGCGCGAGAGTAGAGAAAGGATTCGCCCTCGTTAATATCGGCAAAAGTAACGACGTTTACGTGCGATGAATCCTCGGCCACGGCCTCGCTTTTGCTTCCCTCCTCTCTCCCCGATCCCCCCCCCCCTTCCTCTTTGCCCTGGTCTTTCTCTGATAGCTCCGCTAATGTCTTTTCCCTTGAAATGGACTACTTTGCCCTGAAGCGACTACTGTACTGGCGTAAAGCGCTTGGGTTACATTACGGGAACATCGGCGATTTAATACATTTTAATAGTTTCTTCTTTTTTACATTTGCTGAGCGTGCCCTTCATAAATTCCAAAGCATTCCTGTTTAATTATTTCTCGAAAGTGTTGCGAGAAATGTTTGTATCTATTTCGCGATTACTGTCGATATCTGTACATCGATAAAATAACACTTCAGCAACCTTTCTTAAGTTTTAGTAACAGCTAAAAAAATTATATTTTCTTATAATCATTTTGAATACTATTTTATATTTCTAAGTATAGGATATATAAATAGACTAGCAGTATCTCTTAGTAATTATAGTGACAATGGAAAAATGTACACGGAAAACAAACGTTTCTTAGATTCAATGAAGACTGGAGCAGCATTTAATACGTTTAAACAAACTGTATTTATATAAAAAATATATTTATTCGAATCAAATAAATAAGCTCGATAGCAGTCGGCAATAAAGCCTTCATTTAATCTAATAAGCCTTTCTTATTGTTTATATACAATAAAATTAAATTCTGGGGAAATAAAAAAAATATCTTAGAAATGATACGACGTATTATCAAATCATGTGGTTTTATAATTTTGACTTATTTAATATTCAAATCTCGAAGCTAAGATTGTATTCATTGACCTCAATAATTCTTTGTATTTATAAACGTCGGATATTTTAAAAAATAATAATTTTAGTTCAATCCATTTTCTTATTTAAAGAGTTAAACATAGTTAAAGCATTATGAATTACTTATTATCCTTATAAAATTGGCAATAAGAGTAGAATGCAAAATAGTCGATTGAGATTAGGTCAAAGTTTATATCCGTTAATACCTGTGCGGGAATTATGCAGAGTGACAAGTTTAGCAATTCGATTCTGATTGCATCGCGGTATTACAATATAGATTAGGGTTAGATCCCATTAGATCGCGGATAATCGTTATTTTCATAAATATTTAGCGCGTAAAAATTACATAAGCTTTAAAATAACTTTCAAGGCAATTGTATTTGTAGTTTTTGAAATGCAATTCATTTTGATTCCGTCAAGCTTTGATTTTAATACGATTTAATACGATTAATTTGATTTAATACGAAAAACTTTAAAATCTTATTATGTAATAACTTTCCATTGTTATCAAATATTAAATGTGAAAAGTCGAGAATTGATAATTAATATAACTCAGAGTGGGAATAAATTACTATTGTGATATTTGTATAGTGAATGTATGACTACGTGCGTTCGCATGTGTTTGGACGCGCGACTAAAAGGGACACAATGGAACTCGGTTCATTATACCAGTCATGTTAGTCAGTGACTGGTAAAACAGCAAATGGAGTTAATGGGATTTTCTCAATTACTTTTTTATTCTGACGAAATTCACATTTTTTCATAGCTTCGCGTGGACAATAGTTTTTCGCATCGTTGCCGTGCTACACTCAGAATCCATTGTTACATATGAATTCCAATTTTACGCTCTTGCTCTATGTAATTATACCACTAGCATCGCGTACTTAATTATTTTTATGGAATGGAGTCATTTTTATCAAATACTTTTTGCAAGTCCGAATCCCGACGTGCGCTTAAATTGGCCAGCGAATATCATTAATGAGGTAACTGAGGAAAATAAGATTTCGCTAAAAATAAGCGTCCATGAGATTATTATACGAATCGCTTCCTAATAAGAACGGGTATTTTTAACTGTCTACTATATGCGCTAGAAATAAGCTTTTGAACGTAAGTAAATTTATTTTATTTCCGTGTACTGTGATAATTTAATTTTATTTTATTTTCTTCTTCCATCAGTTTTTAATTCAACAAAAGAAACGCCATCAGCGCATTCGATAAAACGACCTTTCTTTTCACGTTAAATCAATCTCACTTATTTATAATTTAAAGAAACTCTTAAGAAACAGAACGTGTAACAATTTCTTTCATTTCCTTCGTGACACCCACTGATAACACTTATCAAAGTAACAGCAACAAAGCTCGTAGAAAAGAACTGCGATTACAAAGAACCCTCGGGAGACAAACTCAGTAGAAAAAAATTAAACCTTGCCTCGGCCTCGTTTCCCGTCACCCAACACACACTTACAACCCCAGTTCCGAGCCCTACTCATCCCAAAAAGCGCTTTTTACATCGCGAAAATTATGTAGATGCGTTCCCATTTTCCGGGGCCGGACAGCCGCGCAGATTCTATTGTCCGAGCTTCTCTCCTACGAGAGGAGAGGAGGGGGGGGGGCGGTTACGAAATCCTCGTACCATACTAGTTGAGAGAGAGAGAGGACGATCCTCCTCCCTCCCTCCCTCTCCAAAGTGCAACGACTTCCGCTATTTGAGAAACGTTTCGCGTATATAGGCACACGAGAGATAGCCATAAAGGTGGTATACGTCACGTGGCTTGGTCGAGCGCGCGAGCGAGAGGGAGAGTGGGAGAGCGAGCGAGAGCGACTTGGTAATAAAGCCGCGGCATAGCGACGGTAGAGGGTGGGAAGAGACCCCCCACACCCATCCTACACCCGAGTTATTATTCGTTCCGTTTGCGGCAGCGGTGCGCGACGTGCTTAGCCTCTGTTAGGCGTATATAGCGTGTAACGTATAGCTCGTGTATATAGCCTGGTGGCAGGAAGAAGAGTACATACGCGAGGGGGTTGAGGGTGTATATAGCGAATGATCGATCCTTCGCGCGAGCGAGAGTGAGAGAGACAAAGAGAGAGAGAGAGAGAGGGTCTGTCCGGAAAGTGGACGGGGATAGGGCGCTTAACTCTTCGAATTGCCTATAAATTTTTGGAGGGGGGTTGGCGGGAAGGCCGAGTCAGCGGAGGTAGGGGGGCAGAACTCATGAATCTGAATTGAATTGCTCAATTAATTCCTAATTCCTTTGCATGAAGAGGAGAGGGGGGAGGTATGGGGTGGTGGCGTCGGGTGGGAGGGTAATTGGACCTTCCTTGATCGTCGACATGGAATAGCAGCGGTTAGCGGCTGTAATTATACGTGTTAGCTCCTCGTTATGGAGAGGCTGGCCGGATTTTGCGGAGCCAGTATTGTTAGTGTATCCGGTCATCGACGCCAAGTACCTTTTCCTCCAATTTTTTTTTCCTGCTCTCTCGGCTTGTTTTCTTTTAAAACGATTCTTGGGATTTCCTTGCACCATTTAAAGAGGTTTATTCTAGTTGGTGTAAAATATGTCGGTATTAAAAAGTGTGACTATAATTAATAATTAAGAGCTAATTAACTTTCATAAACTTGTAGGAAAAAAAAGTCTCACCTAATGTTCAAACAAATTGTTATTAAATGCACCGACCTTTTTGATAGCATATAATTCATAGGATCTTGTTTTTCAGGTATTACATTAATATATAGTATTTTTTTTAGGTATTTTGTTATTTTAAATAGAAAAAATTTATGCAAATTAGTTTACTGAAAAATTTACAATCAATAAACTTACACAATTTGCTAAATTTTTAAATATCACGTCAGATTTAAAAAAAACGCCATTTTTATTTGTAATTTGATTTTCGCCAAACCGAGAAACGCAATGTTTTTAATAGGGTCCGCACAATGTGCATATAACAAGCCGCTTTTCAATAGCAGAATAATTTTCCCTCTTATTTTCCGCGTCGAGCCTTTTCCAGCCAATAACGCGTACGCAATTGCTAAAGCAGAGCGCGCGCGAAGGAGAGAGAGAGAGAGAGAGAGAGAGAGAGAGAGAAAGAGAGAAAGAGAGAGAGCGACAGAGAGAGTAGAGAAGCAATCGTACGCGCGCGCGCTTTATGAGCGAACCCAATTGAAGAACACGATTCTCATGCACGCGATGAAGCGGCGAGAGCTTTTCTGCAAAGCGACGCGACGAGCTCGAAGATAAAAGCCCATAATGCGGACACTCGAAACTCTACTCTCTCTCTCTCTCTCTCTTGCCTTCTCTCTTTCTCTCTATCTATCTCTTACCCTTACCCGCTCATGCCCACTCATTCATAATTGGCAGAACCCGCTGGAAAATCGTCGACGCTCAATTAAAACTTGGTTCGTTAGTATCATTAGCGTAAATATAATTACGAATACTCGCCATTGGGAAAATCAACTTGAACGCCGCGCCATTAAGTATGTCAACTACTTTTAACGTCGAGCAGGAGGTGCGGGAGAAGGTGGGAAACGAAGAGAGATAGAGAGAGAGAGAGAGAGAGGGGGGGAGAGCGTGGAAGCAGATGAATGTTCAAAGTACGACTGCGCAAAACTTGGGGATCCTCTTAATAGAAACTTTAATTATTCCGTAGCCGGAGGTAATAATTAGTAGAGGAGAAGATCAAAGCAGCTCGGGCAACCTTTTACTTGGGGGACCGGGTAGACCTGAGCCGGGCTACTGCCTCCCCCCCTCTCTCTCTCTCTCTCACTCTCTCTCTCTCTCTCTCCCTCGCGTCCACGCGCGTAAAGAGCAACAGAAATGAGTATTATGTCGCCGTTCACCCCTTTCCGCCCCTCTCTCGAGTCCCTAACCAAGCTTTCGCTCAATCCTTTATTTAATGACCGGTCCATTATCCTTATTTTTTTTTCGTTTCGTAAACCGCCGGCGCAGTATGATATTCTCATTGCCGTCCAATTAGCCGAGAGATATCCGGAATTGCCTTTGAATAATTTCGCGCGGGTAGATTTCGGGGCCGGATATTGTTACGTTTATTTTTCAAAAAGGTTATTTTGCTGCGAAACGAGTTTGTCGGATTTCACGATGATGATATTTAGTTGCTGTAAAGTGATTCTTTTTTACAGAGATTCTTTTTTGCGGATGAGATGTAAAAGTAACTTTAATTGACGTAGCCATGTTTCAATGTACCTATACGTTTCCAAGTTGCAGAATGATGGTGTTCTTTGTTTTACAGATCTTTACAAACATAAAAAGATATTTTTTTGATACTGTGATGGTCCTGTATAAAAACCACCTAAAATAAAAATGACTTTTATGTCACATTTTTCAAAAGTACGTTTTGTAAAAACAAGCCAGCCGGCGATTTTCGAGCTATAATGTTATAAAGTTAACGAGCTTTTTCATATTTTTAGTTTTGTCGAATTCATTGAAGCCGTACTGGACAATTTAAAAACCGTAAAATTTGTTTTTAATTAAAACCCTCATCAAATGCAATAAAATTTATTCAAATAAATTCAAAGTCAATTCACTGAAGATTGATTTTCAAATGCGCCCATAAAAAGTTTCATTATTAAAAAGATAAACTGCATCCTAAAACTTGCAAAATTTCAATATATCCCACGCATACTCGTCACATTTCTCGTCGAATAATATCGATTAATGGATAAAGAAAGTCACTTTAAGCGATAAAATAAATCTTTTATTGCCGCGGCGTTAAAGCGTTTTATCAAAGCCATGTCTCGGAGAAGGAATGTATTTTCATCCCGTGCTTGAATTAAAATGCACTACCAGCCCAAGAGAGAGAGAGAGAGAGAGAGAGAGAGGGAGGGAGAGATTCTTTCATTCGGAACGCATCCGCAATCGTGGATTTATACGAACGCAGCCAAAAGCGCATCAAACTGATTAGATCTCCAAGTCCATCCTCTCGATCCACAGGCATGCGAGGGCAGCAGAAAAAAAGAGGAGGAATCAAGGAAGACGCGAAACCTCCAATATTAGCCAATAAAAATGCAAACTAACGCGCGGACTGCGACTACGAAAGCGGAATTCAGCTGTTAAACGTAAACGCTATTCGATTCCCTTTAAACGCTTCCACACACGCGCGCGTCTACTAGCAACTCCCCCCTCCCCCCACTCTCGCTGGTATACTATCGCCCGCACCAATCATCCATAACTCTCTCGCGTACGTACCGCGTATATATGTACGGATATGTGAGTTGCTTGCTAAACCGTAGAAAAAAGCCAGATGAAGCTTAGTTCTCCTTCTCTCTCTCTCTCTCTCTCTCTCTCTCTCTCTCTCTCTCTCTCTCTCCTCGGTATAGTCGCGAATTCTAACGCTCGACGAATCTATTGACTGCTATTGAGGCGGTAGACGGAAAAGGAGAACGAAGAAGATGCGAGAGGCTTAAGTGTGTATCGTTGCTTGTGCAGCCTCGAAACGGAGAAGGTAGCCGGATATATTATGCGATGTATAAAGGCGGGGGATGGAAAGCAGTTAGCTTAACCGAGTCAAAAGATTTGGATGAAAAAAAAATCACTTCGAGGCTGTGGAGTCGTACGATTATTTATAGATTCCGACGCCACGGTGTCGAGCGAGGCTTGTCAATAAAGTTCGCACTCACGCTTCATTGACTCGTTTACATTATTATATGTGATATGGAAATTCTTGGGAATGGTTTTTAGCATAAACAATGAAAGCGTCAGGATCATAGCTAAATAATATATTACTTTAATAAACAATAATGCATCACGTTAAAGCAGACAATTGAAAAGTAAATAATGTTTGCACTTATCACATTTGTGTTAATAATTCACGCGAAAAACGTAAATAACGGTGTACATTATCGCGCTAAGTCTCGGAGATTCCTCGACTAATAAATTTGACGCCAAAACTTCCACGCCATCGCGCCCACGCATACGTATGTACGTAAACGGCACTTAACACACTCAGCGACACAAGGCATCCCATTCGTGCGCGGGGATATGCGCGAGAAAGCGTTTAAACGACTTTTCTTCTCTCCTCCTTGGGTGATGCACGACCGCGACTTCGCGATATCCACCCTATTGCCTCGTTACTTCTCTGTGTGCGCGTGTATGTATGTCTGGAGAAGAAGTGGATATAAGGAGAGAAAAAGTGAGAGAGAGAGAGAGAGAGAGAGAGAGAGAGAGAGAGAGAGAGAGAATCGAGCCGAGTGAGGTAAAAAATACGGGAGAAGATAAGGAAGACGTGGCAAGTTTCGCGCGCTAAGCTAAGATTGTTTACCGGGCTTCTTTCGTCCTTTCGCTTTTTCCACCTCGAGTTTTACGCACTTTGGGTGTATACCCGGGGATGCAGGTGTATTGTGTATTGCTGACGCGTGTGTTATACCTTGAGACGCGGGATTGAAAGTTGTACGCGTGAGAGAGGTTTGCGAGGGAGAAAAATACACGGCCGCGAGGAAGACGAAATGCTTTTTATATTTCAATTTTTATTTGCATTAATGAGTTGTGTGCAACGTAAGCGCAGACTTTTTTTGAGAGATTTTTAAAAAAATTTAACTTGCCTACAAATTGGCATTTTGCTTACAAAAACATTTAAAAAATATACAAATACACAATTCAACAAACAATAGGAACTCAAAAATTTTTATTTAAAACCTTGCCTAGCAACTATTCAATGAAGACATTAACATCTTTCTCCATCGCAAGTTAGGAAGCGCGCGATACAGAGGTAAAATAGTCGAACTTTAACTTAACGCGCGTGGTCAAGAGGCACAAAGAAACCCGCGAGCATCAAGAATCAGCCAAAATAAGCGATCGCCGCTCCATCCATTTTAAACAATCGCTGAAACAAGTACGCCGCGCTTTAAACCCACATCGTCGCAGAAGAAAAGAAGAAAGCACACGGCCTCTCGGCAACAAACCATAAATAAAATTTTCAAAGCCTCTGTCTTTCCGTGCAATTTCACCCGCGGCAATTAAAATCCAACCTACCACCCCCCGCCCTCTCAGTTCAAAAAAAAAAAGAAAGAAAAAGGAGAAAGAAAGAAAGAGAGAAAAGCGACGTTGAAAACAAAAAAGAAAGTAAAAGCATTTCTCTTTCCCTCAATCGTTCCGGTGCACGGACTCTCAATATGAAATCCTCGTACCGCTTTATGTATAATTGCAAAAAAAAGTAGTAGGATGAATCAAAGTACCTCTATATACTCCCCGTGCTATGTACACGCACACACGCACACGCGTAGATTTAATAGTAAGACAAGAAGTTTCGCGAAACGAAGTCGCAGGTAATAAGAGTATAAGTCTTGAGGGGAATGGAGAAGATGAAAATGAGAGAGGCAAAGGCGAGTAGTACAACGGAGGTTGTAGTTGCGGACGCAATAGTCTGCCAGAACAGGTAAAGGAGAGAGAGAGTGGGAGACGAGTCGTCGGAGCGACGCGGGGCTTTGAATATGCGGCTATATTATACGCGCGGTCGCCGCGAATAAATTGAAATACTTTATGCGGCTCTGTTTCTTACTTCTCTCTCTCTCTCTCTCTCTCTCTCTCTCTCTCTCTCTCTCGCTCTCTTACTTCTCGTACTCTTGCTTTCGAGGAAAACACTTGGCTCCTCCCCACCTCTTAGCTTGGCTGCACTAACCTTTCTTCGTCGTCCCGTTCCTTTTTTCGTTCGCACGCTTACAACTCCTCCCTCTCTCTCTCTCTCTCTCTCTCTGTCTCCCGCTCTACCTCAATCGCTCCTTCTTTCGCAGCTGCTGTTCGTTTTCCTCTTTTGTCGGGCGCGCAAGCCGAGGCTGGAGCGAGCGATTAGCATTAATGGCTTTGTGCGAAGGGAAACGAGGTCAAGCTCTCGCGCGCGACCACCTTAACACCGGGGTTAGTATATACCTTATACATACGTCTCGTGTGTTCTCCGCGTCGTTAATGGTCGAGCTTTGAGCGGTTTATCGGTGTATTGACCCTTTTTCCATTCCTTCTTTTTTTTTCTGTTTATATGCGGCCAGAACGAGCTACTCTAGTGCAGCTTTTTTGACTCCCGGTGCTTTTTGTTAGGGATATTTGGGTTACGGCGGTCTTTGGACTGTGTGGTGCATTCTTATTGAATGTAAGTGGAGCTATTTCGACGATTTCTTTTTTGGGCTTGGATGGTGTTAATTTATCGCGAAATATTGTAGCTTTTGACGAATGTGTACTATACGAAAAATAATATTTAATTTTTATGGAGATATCACTCTCCAAATCTTAGAATTGCCAAGATATTTATATAAAATATCTCTAGTTACTATATCGAAAAGACTTTTATAATTGCGATAGAATTAGTAATATCCATTCTATAGTACTGGTAAATCAACATGGCGTTATAGATGTATGGACATAGAAGATATAAGTAGATCAGTCCTGAGTGCATTTAGACACGACAATACGTTTATAATTGTCTAAATGCACTCAGTGACTAATCTGCTTATATCTTCTGTGTCCATATATCTATAATGCCATGCTGATTTACCAGTACTGTAGAACGGATATTACTAATTCTATCGTGATTATAAAAGTAGTCCCAATAGTAACTATATATACATCACATGGCCATGATTTTGATAATTTATACAACCTTCAATCTTGATATAATGAATCAGGCAGTTTTTTTCATACAATTTGTAAAAGAATTTTCGATGAAATATCGTCGAACTGTAGCAATGAAACTTTATTATGATTTAATAAAATGCATAATCAAGAAAAATTAGGCTACAGCAACTTATTCTGCGATCTCACAATTTACATAATTTTGCTTGTTCGAGAGAAAAATTGGGTTGCTTCAAAAAGCAAAGTTAACGCGCAGAGCGCGCGGAGCCTTTATTTTTAGTAATCAAATACAGAGGCGGCGAATGTTTGGCTACGCGAATTAAGCTTTTAAATGAAAATTTATGCCGCTAAAGGCACAAAAAGACATCCGCCCCCGTGTTTGTATTAATTATCCTAATGAACAGTGGGTAGAGAGAGAAAGAGGGGTAGGGGGGCCCTACCAACCCCCCTCAGAAACTCACCAGAGCCACTAGGTTAATGCGAGGCTGTAAAAGCTAACGCGGGCCGCCGCCGCCGCGCGAACGACTAGAAGATCGAAAGGGTCGACACGGGCCAGTAATTGATCTTGCAAAAGGTGACGATGAAACATTACACGTAGCTGACCTACAAGATTGAACTATGCTCGTAAAAGCTAAGGAAGAGCGACAAAGCGAGTACGGAGAAGCGAGTTTCCAACTGGCTGACAGACGGGCGGTACTTGAAACACTGTCGCGAAACTAGTTTCTCTTCATTTGTGTTTTCTTACCTCGTAAAAATCCTGCCCAAAATTAACTCGCTCTTCGAGCCCTCCCCCCCCCCC
>UELV01012799.1:575-10735 GCA_900490015.1 Megastigmus stigmatizans | reverse complement strand
AAAACTAGCTGAAATAATTCCGATTCATAAATCAAAAGAAAATCGCTCACCAACAAACTACAGACCTATATCTTTGATATCAAACATCGCCAAAATATTTGAAAAACTACTGCATAAAAGAATAGCATACTTTTGTATTGAGTGCAACTTATTATCCAATAAACAATTTGGATTCAGAAAAGGGAAAGGTACAAAAGATGCGTTATATGAAATTACAAACATAATGTACAATCAACCAGACACAAGTAATCCAATAGCAATAACCTTCCTGGGTCTAGCAAAAGCGGTTGACACAGTAGATTACCAAATCTTACTAGACAAACTGTATAATTATGGCATTAGGGGAAACGCAGACAACCTAATAAAAAGTTATCTAAATAACCGAAAACAAAGAGTCAAAGTAAACAATTACAACAGCAATTACGAAAATATCAACAAGGGAGTTCCGCAAGGTACTATATTAGAACCATTACTATTTATCATTTATATCAACGATTTATTCTTTGCCTGAAAACACAATATTATCATACGCGGACGACACTGCAATAATAACAACTGGAAACAACTGGCTAGAGGTTGAAACTAAAATGAACATCTACTTACAACAAACAGCAAATTGGTTAGCTCTAAATAAATTGTCTTTAAATACAGATAAAACAGTGTATATGGAATTTGGAAATAATTGCAACAGCACACCGAAAAATTTGAACATAAACGTCCAGGGTAACAACATAAAAAGAGTAGATGAAGCAAAATATCTAGGAGTTATTTTCGACAGTAACTTGAAATGGAACGTACGCATCAATAAAATTTATGATAAAAATAAATACCTCACTTTCACTTTCTACAAATTATCTAGAATCATGCCCATAGAAAATATGAGAATGCTGGTTTATGCAGTTTTTCACAGTATAGCTACTTACGGTATACTGGCCTGGGGATGGGCATATGCAGGTAGAATAAGATGTTTACAAAATTTACAAAATAGATTATTGAAATTAGTAAACAAGAACAACTTTATCCTTGACAAAAATCCACTAAATATTGAACAAACTTTTACCTGTGAATCACTAATTTACCATTACACGGACTTACAAGAGAAATATTTAGAATCTAACAACCCAACAAGAAATAAAAGCATACAAATCCCAAGACGCCTCAGAAACATAAGTATAAAAAATAGTTTTATACGAGCTCTAACCAAATTTAATAAACTACTGAGTAAATTGAAGAATATCAAGAACAAAACAAGCCTTAAAACAAACATAACAAATTGGATTAGAGTAAATTAATAAACGAAGAAATAGACTGTTACACATTAAAAAACTATCTATCACACTCAACCACAATACATTCAAGGAACACAGCATTATCACATCCTACATTGGAAGTCCATGGGGATATGATAGTTACAGATAAAATAATACAAGACGTAAGAACATATATATGTGCACACGTTAACTGCAAATGACACTATAATAGATCTCATCGCAGAATATCTATAGATATAACTATAACTGGAAGGAAATGAAAGCAAACCATACTGAACTTATCAACATAGCAATAAATATAGCTGAAGAAACCATCTAAAACATCAACGAAACCAGACTTGTCCATTCTACGCAAAAAAGTATTAAAGAGAACTGTGACTTATGTCACTACCCAAAAATAAAAGGAATAAAACACCAACATTATATAAAAAAAAAGAAGGTTATCACTATTGATGACATTAAAATTGATTTTAAACCTAGAGAAGAAGTCTTTACAAGAATAGACGAAATAGCAACAGAAGATACAAACAAAATTTTAGTAAATCAAATCCCTAATCCTCCAGGAAAACAAATTAAACAAAACAACGAATATAGAATGCCATACGGAGATATAAATTACCTTGGAAATAACAAAGCACTTTTATATTTTTATAAAGGAGTTAGAGACATACAAACGTTCACCAATTCAATGCAGCCTATATCGAGACAACTTAAATTCAACGATATGATAGTAGTAGATGACATTGATTTCACTTCTTCTTGTAAATGTGATTCCGCCTTACAACATAGAGAAATGTTCCCACACTATCGTGTGACATGTGCAGCTGGCCTAACATGTCCCGCAAGATTAAACAACTTCGAGAAAGAAATATACAAGAAAAGCAGTAATGCATCGACAGAGATGTTTACAAAAGCAAGTGCAATGTTGATTAGGTATTGGAAATGAAGAACTACAATACATATGGTACATGCAAATTTACACACACGACTTAACCTAGTAACTAGTTTACTAGGAATTGAGACGCGAATTGCACTTTGCATAGAATACAACAGTGATGAGTTATTTTAGTATTTTAGTTTGTAAGTCTTTTAGTTTATATAGAGCCAGACCAGCGAACAGGAAATGATTTTCCTCTGCTGGGTTACTTTTATAATGTGTTATTATGTGCAATTTATAGTATATTTTTCTTCTGGTATTAATCAATAAATAAATAAATAAATAAATCAGTAAATTCAACTCTTGGTCAAGTAAGACCGCTTTCAATAAAAGACGCTCCTGAATTAATTCCCAAATACAATGGAGTAAATATACCGCTGAGTCAGTTTTTAGATGGATGGATGGAAGTGTGTAACATAATTAACGAACAACATGAGCCCGATTTAGCTAGATTAATTAAATTACGATTATTTGGGGAAGCTTTAAAAAGCGCGTCAGAAATAATTTTTACTTCAATAGAAGAAATAAGAAGATTTTTTGACAGCATTTTTGGATCGGTAAAAATATTACATAAATTGTACGGAGACTTATCTAAAATTAAACAAAAAAGGGACGAAAGCGTAGTAGTTTTTTCAAATAGAGTAAAGACTATAGGGCAGGAAATTTCAGAAGCTGCGAAAAGAGAAGGGAAAAATCCAGGGAATCACTACAGACAATTAGAAGAGGATTTAGTAAAATTTTTTTGTAAGAGGTCTTACAGCACTCAAGAGCTGGAGAATCGGGCAGTATGCTAGCAACGCGAACGAGCAAGGCCCACGTAGAGGCGCATGGGCGGGGCCTAGAGACGCGGATCGTCCGACTCAATGGCCGCGCTACGGAACGCCCGCGCCGAGAGAGCAGAATAATCAATGCGTACATAGACAAAAGGCTACGTTTCCTAGAAACGAAAAACAAAAGTTCGAACCGGTTATATGCAAGTATTGCAAAAAGGAAGGGCATATACTAGAAGAATGTAGAAAAAGAAAATTTAATAACCAAATCCGAGATCATCAAGCGGGAAACGGACAAAGTCCCCGTCTACAGGGCGTAAGAGGGAAGACCAGTTATGGATTACGCGCAAAAACCGAGCCGGTACAGCAATCAGCATCAAAAGAAATGTTCATTTAAGTAAAAATATTAAATCGCCAATAATCCCTTTAAAAAATCCAATAAATAATAAACGAATGTTGTTACTCCTCGACTCAGTCGCAGGGCCAAATTTATTAAAAATAAATAATTTAGGTAACAATGTAGCAATCGATCAGAATGAAATTCTAGAACTAAAAGGGATCACAAATAACAGCATATTTACGCTCGGTAAAATAAATACACAATTTCCAAATTTCTTAATAGAATTTCATATTGTGGAAAATAATTTTCCGATTAAAGAAGAGGGATTATTAGGCAGTGATTGCTTTGCTCAACGAGGAGCCAAAATAGACTATCTAAACAGAACTCTAGTAGTCGGAGCACAAGAAATTTCGTTCGTAGAAAATAATGAACGGGCAGAAGTGCGCTATTTAAAAGCTGTAAACGACGCAGCTGGAAAGCTTGAGGATCCACCCGCAATTCAGGGACAAAGGAGCCATAAAATTGAGAAAAAGGAGATGGGTCATGTGTTTCAAAAGAGGGAAAGAAATATAAACGCAGAGTATTATAACTCCGAAACAAATTCGGAAATAAATTTTCAAAATCAGTCAAAATCGAACTCTGAAATGGGTTTAATAGAAAAATCAAATTCTGAAAAGAATTTAAATTTTCAAAACCAGTCAAAATCGGACTCTGAAATGGGTGCAAAAGGAAAATCAAATTCGGAAAAGAATTTAGAAATTCCAAAAACAGTCAAAATCGAATTCTGAAATGGATTCAGAAAACAAAACGGAAGCAAATTCGGACGCGAATTCGGTTTCGGAACCAAACTCTAAATGAAACTCTAAATCTAAATCAAAATCAAATTCGGATATAATTCCAAGTTCTAAATCGAAATCTAATTCGGATATAAATCCAAGTTCTAAATTAAAGTCAAATTCGGAAATTCTAATTCTAATACTAGTCTGAATACGAACTCGCATTGTAATATAAGTACTAATATGGAAGCGAATTCAAATTCAAAATCTAAATCCAAATCTCACTCGAGTGAAAAAATTATAAAGCAAGAATTAAAAGAAAATTCTAAGCAAATTCCTAAATCTAAAAATGATAGTATAAAGCAAGAATTAAAAGAAAATTCTAAACAAATTCCTGAATCTAAAAATGATATTAATAAACAAGATTTAAAAGAAAACTCTAAGCAAGATCTAAAACTTAAGTCCGATAACAATATTATAAATAAGAATTAGATGGAAACTCTATGCAAATTTTAAGCTTTAACTCTGAAAGTAGAGTTATAAATGAAAGTCCCGCAAACACGCAGAGTAATACGAATCTCTGCTATAAAGTATCAAAGTCCGTCTTGAATAATTTTTCCGAGAAGGGGGGAAGGAATGCAATAATACGGAAAATCCAATATCTCAATTTAATTCTAAAGTAAAAATTAGTGAGAACAAACAAGGAGAAATGTGTGAAGAAGAAACTCTATTTGAAGAAATGTGCTTATTACAAGAACTCTGCAGCGAAGGAATAAAAAATAACGGAGTCTTATACGAGAATGCAAAAGATATGGAAATATTAATCCATAATGTCGTGTTTAAAATTTTAAAAAACGAATTATGTACACGCATAGCAGGGGAAGCATGCCAGTCGCTGCATACACTGAAACTCTACATTAAATTCGGTTATTTATCTAGTGAAACTAGCAAAAATGAAATATAAAAAATCTGGGAAGTAACTACAAGAATTAAAAAACTGTTAAAAAATAAAGCTGCAAAATTCGAGAAAGGAAAAAGGTGAATTTTGTGCATTAAAGAATGCGCAAACAATAGTTGAATAAAAGAGGTTAAACAATTACTGCGTCTAGACCATTTATCACCTATAGAGAAAGTTGAAATAGAAAAACTCATAGCAAATTTCAGCGGTATTTTTTATATTTCGGGCGAGAAACTTACAGTTACCCCAATTCTCAAACTTACTATACCGACCATCGGTAATATCCCAATAACATCGGAACAATACCGTCTATACCTCCCGTACATAAAGAGGAAATTCAAAAGCAGGTAAACGAACTGCTAGAAAAGAGAATAATTGAGCCATCGACATCGTCGTACTGGAGCCCATGTTTTCTAGTAGTAGCAGAATCTAAATATTTTTCAGTTTTCGACTTAGTTGCAGGATATCATCAACTAGAAATTGATGAAAGAGATAGGCATAAAATCGCATTTGTAACTAATGGAGGTTTATATCACTTTAATCGAGGAAGTTTTGGCTTGCGCACAATGCCTGCAACATTTTCACGTACACTCACAATAGCACTCGCAGGCTTATTAAATAAGGAACTTTTCTGTTTCATCGACGATATAATTGTTTACTCGCGAACCTTGGATGAACACATAAAACGATTAAAAAATTTGTTTTTAAGATTACGCTAAGGAGTACTAAAATTGCAACCGGAAAAATGCGAATTTTTCAAACAAGAAGTAACATATTTAGGCCATTTAATAAGTGCGCAAGGGTTCAAACCTGATCCACGCAAATTAGAAGCGGTTGATAATTATCCAAAACCAAAAAATCAAAAGAATATCAAGCAATTTTTAGGATTGGTGGGATATTGCACAAGATTTATTAATCAATTCTCTAAAATCGCTAAACCATTAACCGATTTATTAAAACAAGACGCAGAATGCGTATGGCCGGATAAAACACAAGAAGCCTTTGATATACTGCGCAAAAAGTTGTGCGAGGAGTCTATCCTCATTTTCAAGAGTATTAACGGTAGTAGAGAAACGCTGGGACATGTTCAATAAAGAAGGACTGGCACTGGTCTACTGCATTAAACATTTCAGACCATATCTTTTTGGAAGCTGATTCTTTCTCATAACCGACTATAGGCCGCTTGTTTGAAATCATATACAGATCGTGGCGTCTAAATGTGGCAGATACTCTATCTAGAAACCCAGTGGAGAGGGTTTTGGCGATCACTGAAGAAACGAGCATACGCGAGAAAGACAAGACACCAAAAGAGAAAGAGGAGGCAAGAAACCTCGAACCAGACGCAGGTATGACCACTCGAGGACGAGCGGGACGCCAAGTGAGCGACAAATACAAAGAAGCAATAAAAGCCTTACTCCCTCGCAAACACCAGAGGACAACAGAAGGCAGTCATAAACCACTCCAACCCGTCGAGAAGGAGTGCGCGGAAGCGCCACTGACAAAAGTGAAAGAATTAGAAAAAATTCATGAGGTAGACGCAGAAGCACAAATAAGTCACATGCAGCAAGAAAAGGAGAATGCAAATGAAGGAGAAAATTTCGACGAGGTGGGTTCTCACGAAGATGCAGGAAATAAGAAAGACCCGTACAGCTCTCTAATCGCGTCTCGGGAGAATGAATCTGAAGGGGCAGGAACATTGGAAGAGCTGCCTTTGCAAGTGAATACGGAGAAGAACGTAAATACGCTAAACATAACTCCAATAAAAACAAGGGAAAAATTGTTTATGCGCAAGAAGAATTATTTATACTTTATCTCGACTACCGGAGAGCCGTGCGATGATGGAGTCAGGCAATTGAAACTGCAAAATAAGTTACCTCGATACAGGGAACTGGAGATTGGAGTTCCTACAGTTACGAAAGTCAATTCAAAAATACACATAGCATTGCCGAGCGGTCTACCTGAGGCTACCCGAGCTCAAGAGGTAGTAATAAATATAGAAGACAAAGGAGGGGAAGCAGTACGGTATACCACACATAGAACTCAATTGTATCCACACCTCCTTAACGATCCAGAATTACCATTATTATCTGTGCAAGCGAATACAAATCCAACTTGGAATAGGAGTAGCTAATTACTAACACTTAATTAAATAATATTCATTTTTATTAGAATAACAGGGGAAAATATAATAAGTTGGGTAAATTATAAATATAAACAAAATGCATCAACTATCCGTCTTGGAAAAACATAAAATATTTGTAAAACTTTTATTGCTAAACCAAAAAATTACTTGGGCATCACAATTGCGTGACGAAAGTTTACAGCAATACAGCAATCGCATGAAACTTATGCTGAATAGCTTCATTGAATTAGGGAAAAGGGCTCAGCTTGGTCTAACGGAAGTAATGTATTCCGCAGAGGAACGGGAAAAATTAGCACTAGAGACCATTTTGTAAGGCATACGGCCAGACGTAAAAAAATACATGTGCGAAGTAAAACACTACTCTAACTTACAGCAAGCTTCAGACCATGCATATCGTATTCAGAACCGCTTAAACGATTTAAAAAGAATGAGAAGAACATCAATAATGTTTTTGTATTTAAATTATCTGCCTTGGATTATATCACTAACGATTAATTTGTATGCACAGCTCACGGTCAACACTTCAGTTATCAAAGGAAGATCTACTGTCTTAAAGGAGACGAGAATATAAAAAAATAACAAAATGTAGCCAATAAGGAACCAGGAAAGGATCCACTACCAATGCCTCTCGGCAAATCTATGCACCTTCTGCTATTTAGCGTCAGCTAATGCAGAGAATCGTCTCTATTACACTATAATCGCGACGAAAACGAGCACGCCATTAATTTTAGGATTACAGGAAGTGATGTGCTCCAAGTGTAAAAAGGTGCTTCCTTTTAATACCTGTTCTGTCATGCAAACTACCGAAGGCTATAACACAGATATAAAATTAAAAGTACATGGACGTGATGTCAACAAATTTTCATTTTAATTCGCCCATAATAAAAGAGTCCGATATAGAGACATATAATGCTCATGCGATAAATGCAGCATTAAGAGAGCTTGAGAAAACGGAAAGAAGGGCGGAACGTCCGCTAGATCTAAAGCCAGTAATAAACGCGGGAGAAACGGAAGGAGGCACCTGCGTGCCGATGCTACTCCCGCAGCGAATGACCTAACGGGAATGATGGATGTAGAAGTGGCAGAGATGTTATCGACCCTCATGAAACAAGTAGATCAGGAGGAGCTAATTAATAAAACAACTGAACTACAATCAGATAAAAAACCAACAGATTTAGAACGAAAAATGGTGTTCCTCACATACGAAGTAAGAGGAGGATAACTTTTATCATTTATGAATTTATAATTTATTGTTGCAGAAATGATTCTGAGAAGCTTCTTCATACTCACCGCTATGACACAGATCCGAGGAAAACTGCTAGAAATTGAGGTGAAAGAAAGGAGTAATCCCGGAATTCTATTTAATAATGCGGGTAATCTACAATTTATCGAAGAAAATTGGAACATAATAACAGCAAACCAGGCTAGCCCAGCACTCAACATATCGAAAGAGTTAGTTAAAGCAGTAATCGGCTTTGCAGAATCTAAGACCTACCCGTACTTCCTAGGGCTCGTTGAATTAAACTCACTTGCCACAATACAAGAACAGACAAAGGAATCAGCGCACTTACAAGAAAGGATTTTTAAAGCAAGAAAATTTTGCGTCTCAGAAGACGACACTCTCTATGGAAACAATACTCTCGAGATAGCAGCAAGGATCAGTGAAATGAACAAAAAACAGCAAGAGTGGGCAACTTTTACCGATAATCAACAGGCGTATGTGGAAAATGGAGCATCAAGATTAATCAAGCGGCTCGACGCAGAAATCGGAAATCTGCAACTGCTTTTGCTCGACTACAAGCTGGAAAACGAAGCAAATAAAACTACACCTTATAGTCTACCGCGATTAATAAATGCAGTAGCTCGAATCACAAACCAAAACATTGTGATCAACGCGCACATATTAGAAGCGATCGAAAACCAGAAATCAGTTCTAAATAACCACCACCTTCGAGGAGTAATTCGAGTTATTGAAGAAGAAGGGGAAGCAAGATCTCCAATCGAGATAGACAAATTGACAATGGTGAATTTCGCCGAAGTATCGCGAGCGAACGTAGTATGCACGCACGATAACATTTTGGTTAACTACAAACTTCCATTCGTAAGTAGAGAAACATATAAATTATACCATATGATTCCGTTACCAAGTTTCACACAAGAGGACGTCAAGAGGAATTTCACGGCTTTTATTGCACCGAGGAGCGAGTTCTTAGCCGTCTCAAGAGATAAAAACGAAAGCTTGTTTTTAACCGCCGAGGAAATATCTCGCTGTGACACGATCCTCGGAACTACAAGGTGTAGAAGAAACACGGCGATACATACCACGCTCGTCTGCGAGACAAAGCTACTATTAACACCAACGCAAGACGACTTTCACATCTGCAAAATCGAAACAAGGCAAGAGGACGACACCTACCTGACCAAATCATCAACGCCAAGCGACTGGGTTTTTGCCGTGGCAACACCCCAAGAGGTAATGGCACGCTGTGAAGGGAAAACATCCCGTTTCATACTGCAAAGGTCGGGTATACTCAGTTTGCCAGCAGGGTGCTATGCTGTCATAAACAAGAGGATTTATTACGGCACTCGTCTAGAACCAGACTCAACACAAGAGTACTACCTCCCGCCAATGGATTTAAGCTTATTTTATACGGGCGAAGAAAACCGGGAGACTCCTGCGGCAAATGTTGAACTAAAAATAAACCTTTTAAGGAACACAGATTTAGCATTAATCTTTGTTACAATGCTACTCTTTTACACTATACTTTTAGTTTTCGGAATATTTATGGTAATTTTGCTAGGAACCAAATTTTACAACAAAAGGAAGAGAGAAGGGGACAGGGCGGAAGAAGTAATCCCTAAAATGAAATCAAAAAGAAATAGCATTCATTGGAAATTTATGAATGAAGAACACATATACGTACAATACGTCGATAGAAGTACAAGCGCTCCCCCCCCCCCCCCC
>UELV01012700.1:0-13259 GCA_900490015.1 Megastigmus stigmatizans | reverse complement strand
GAATTATTGTCATTGCATTTTCCTTATGAAAAAAATTCATAAAGTTGAAAATTTCTAAATTTTTTAACTTTTTTTTCGTGAAAAACACGCCTTCTTTTTTTGCAGGAGTATTTGAACAAAAAATCGGTATCACCATTCGAAAGAACAGCTCAAAATACGTCGGATATGATCTTTTTCAAATTTTTTTAAACCTTTTTTTTAGTTGAAATAAAGCCTTGAAAAAGATGTTGAAAATTCGGGGTCTTGGTCGTTAATGGGTTAAACTGTAATAGAAAAGAATGATCATTTGGGTTTTAAATTATTTAGAACTTCTAGTACAAAAAAGAATTGCTTACTCTAACCAATGGCTTTATGGAATAATTTTGACAGATTTTTTTGTGTATAGAAATATTGACTTGAGTGCACCGAATCCTAGCTTTAAAAAATTTCCTAATTCAATTATTTTTTGTCCCGCTGTAGGGTATTACTTACTAGGTGGAATATTAACCTGGACAACGATTTGGCCATCGCACGTAACCACGAAATCTTTTATTTTATGTTCTCGTAAATTTGAGACTCAAATTAACACAAAATCGACTCAATCATATATTTAATAGAATAAGCAATGCTAATAAACTGATTTCTTTTTCATAACAGTAGTGTTCTACAATTGCCCAGGTAATATGGTCCTAATTTTCAGTCTGTGCAACTATCGGGTACTTTACATTATACGGGAATGCCTTATTCTATTTGTGATTTTTTCGAAGAGTGAAAAAAAACTTACATTAAAAAATTCCGCCTCATTAAAAAATAATGTTATAAGAACAAAATTACTTAAAATTTCTTTGTGTTTTGGAATGTCAAAAGGTTATTTCATGTAAATTTGTTATGCTTTCCATAAATGTGTAAGACAGTGCAAGTGCGTCTTACCAGAATTTTTTGTATAGCAATAAAGTACTTTAATTAGCAATATCTAGAATTGATACAAAGTAGAATTAGTTTTTAAGTCGGCATTCTTCATGAAATTTAAAGTACTCCTTCCAAAATTAATAAGCTTGTATAAGTACTTTTTATAACGATAATATAATATTTACGACGATCAAGTATGATGCTCCATAAATGAGGTCAATTTTTTTTCAGTCATGGTAAATATTAAAGCCGTTTACTGTACGTTTTTTATAGTCGCACAGTATTTCATGATTTTAGTATGTTTTACTTTACCAGTTTACCTTCTTTTAACGTTCTTTTATTTCGCACGTCGCTGGGGATTTCTCTACGCGTATTTATATTCTCGAGAACGTTCCATTCCCCCTGAAAATTTATATATTCGAAAAATACGTTGTACAGTAAAGTCTTCTACGTTGTAAAATATCTACCGCAACAGTTAATCTCACACGTTCTTGCATTTCTACAGTTATGCGCACCAGGAAACAAACCTAGGCGAAAACACATAAATAACTCATAAGTGCTAATGCATATGGCTTGAAATGTTGAATTATTACATGGACACTACATCACTGCGAGCTCTGAATTTTGGCTTTGGCAAAGCAATCCTATCCGTCTTTTTTCCACTCTTTTTCAGTCATAATATACACCTATATCTCTGTCTCTTTTGTTTCTATACTCATGTATCCTCTCGTTAAAATTTTTCATCGTCGATAAACCGATCATCGACTCTGTCAAGTGATCCGGAACAGCGTAAAGGCAACAAAAGCACTAAAAGCGTGAAGAGATTTTTAATAAAAATGCTAAAAAT
Organism: Megastigmus stigmatizans; assembly: GCA_900490015.1. Lineage (NCBI taxonomy): Eukaryota > Metazoa > Arthropoda > Insecta > Hymenoptera > Megastigmidae > Megastigmus > Megastigmus stigmatizans. Next base: position 11,524 of record UELV01012700.1, on the reverse strand, counting down.
AATTTGAGTCCAAGGAGATCGCTCGCGCTGAAACCAAAATAAATAGTTCACACGAAATCCAATAGAAATCATATTTCAGTTTCAAACGTAATATTCAGATATTGAAAGGGGATCATTTAACCCACCTTCATTTGCTCCAGCAATGTTATCAATTTCTTTGGCATTATTTAAAACAAAAAAAATTGTGTTATCGACAATTATACATAAAGTGATAGTTACAAATTGAAAATTTCAGCTGAACTTATTGCTTGCATCGTTCAATTATAAACCGAAAATACGTGAGGATGTTCGCCCTACTCAGAAAGAACACACCGTTATAAAATCAACTATTATTTAGCCAGTCGATGATTTAGAGCACAGAGCGCAGATGGGCCATCGGTTTGATCAAACAGAAAGCCCAAGCCCAAACAGTATCGTATCGCCGCGCTGAGTAATTGAGTCGAGCGAGGATGACTATACAGGTGGCCCGCAGCACCTGTACATAACCTACACGAGCTGCATACTCCTACACCACAATCACGAAATTCAATTTGCCTTATATAGACATCTCGTTCACGCAGTTTCGAATTCACTTTGATTCGATGCCGTTCCGAGAGAAAGCAAGACTCTGCAGTATGCGCGCGAGCGTCTCCTTGGTTTGAACATCTTGTGGGATGAACGCTGCGCGGAAAATTTCGCCACTTGGGCAGAATATTCGGAATCGCTTTACGATGTCTCTCGTTTAAACGTGTCCCCCAAGTTAGAAATTTGATACCAGAAAATCGAGGTGTAATATAAGTAATGATAGAGTTAATGTATAGTAAAGAAAGCATTATTTCTGTACATCTTATTGAATTGTAATATAATACTTGTGAAATAGAAAGCGCTGGTGTTAACTATAACCATTTCTTTGAATAACATTCATTCTTAGTTTGCTCAGACTTCTTGCCTACAGTTAAAGCTCTTTATCGTGAATCAGGCAGTGCATATAATTCGTTATGAATGCAGCGCGTTACCAGTTTTGTCTGAATTTCTAACCCTTTATTACTAGAACCTATATAACTATGTTCGTACAGATCTAAATTAATCCTTTGTTTTGAATGTAAAGCTGATACCTATGTACTTGTGACTTATGACTTAGCAAGTTGGAATCAGATGTTTAGGTTTATATATATATGATGATGATCTAATATTTACCCAGCATAATAAAAAATGTAATATACACTGACGGCTTGTTATCCATAAGGCCGAGGGCAATAATCGAAATCGTTATTTCCGCCGTAACGTCGCTATAAGAGTAAATAATCTGAGCTTATATAAGAGCTCGTTATCGGATCAGTGGATGGGCAACGCGATAGAAGCTCCGCGCACGCCGCACATCTCTTTTTATTAAAATCACTTTAGCCAGTCCGGCTCGTAACGATGCATTTGGGCTCGTTTCTATATTTAACTTTTATTCTAGGACTTTGTAAGGGAGCTCACATATTGAAGAGGAGCTGTTGCAACCCTTTTTCACTTTGAGTGCCCTCGTCATTCCGTTACTCTCGCTTCTTCTCTTTTTCTATAGTCCGAAAGCATGCACACACACGCCAAGCTGTACATCGAGAGAAAGAATTACGCGCAGAGCTGGAGGAGTGCAGCACAGCTTACTCCTCTGCTGGGGCGTCAGAAAAGGCAAAAGAAGAGAAAGAGAGAGAGAGAGAGAGAGATGTGTATACTGGCAGTAGACGCGCGAGCGCCTCTTCTTTCTCTCTTATTTCTTCCGGCCATTAAATCACTCGTGGGGGCTACTGACGTCACCAGGACCTCTAATGATTCTCCTGGGTATAGTAAGTCCTTAAGGAACAGCGTGCGACGATTTACGGCGACCAGTGAGATATATATATATATATATATATATATAAACGCGTATGTACACTCCTACATGTATACTCACCTAACAATTTATTTACGAGCTTTGTCTATGCCCTATAGTGATCAATTTTGCGCGGATGGGCGGAGACCGACACTCTAACCTTCAAATTTTTTCTCCGCCACTCCATTTATACGTTATTTTCGATCCCAGTATAATATTCCACTTTATATCGGTATATGATAAATTTCTTCGTCCTGTTATTTAGGGATTTTAGCTTAGTTTTTTATGATAAATTGATTCTGCCATTCGTTTTCAACAATTTATGCGAATAATAATATTCCGCAGAAATGTCTAAATTTTTATATAGTCAAAGGATATATAATATATAAGCTGAAAGTCGATTTTTTGTTACTACTGCCTGTCTGTAGTGAAGCAACAGCGTACTTTTTGCGCGATGGCACAAATGCGGCCATATTAAACACTCCTTACCTCCTTTCATCAACATAAAGAACAATTAATCTTATTTATATATTATCCAGAATTTAATAATAGACTTGGATAAACATAAACTTCTAAATTATTTTTTTCAGAATTAATTAAAACTACACTTTAATCGATTAAAATGAGTTTGCCAAATGCTGCCGAACCAAACTCATGTGTTTCTGCTGAAAATTATGTACTTTTACGAATATTATTTTCTAAACACATACCAAAGCAAGAAGTGGTACATAACACTGTAATAATAACAGTTATCTCCTGAATTTGTCAAGATCATTCAAGTTACGTTTATATGACCTATATGCTTCTAATAAGTGCGCTTCAAATCAGTATGACCATTTGACTTAAGTTTCAAGCACTACAGTACAATGGTTTCAGAAAATTCGTTACATTTGCATCCCAGGGGTTGCGGTGCGTGGGGAAATCATATGTACTATCCGCAATAGAAATATTTCAGTGTAGTGGGATTGAAAAGCATTTTATGCTCATTCTTTTGACTTTACCTCGCCATTTTTTGAAAGGATGCGAATAAAATTTTGGTAAAATATTCTTGAACATTAAGAAATATTATTTATGTCGACTGTAATCTATTATAAACTCACAAAGATTTTTCTATCGGTCTTACAGTCTAATCAATTAAATCAATATTAATGGGCAATCTGATTGCCCATTAATGTTGATTTAATTGATTAGAAACAAAATCTCTCCTATCTTTTGATCTATTGAAAATTTAGGCTCGAATTTTTTACTGAAACCTTCTTTAACTCTTATTAAATAATATTGTACAGAAAAAATTCTTTTGCTCTGAATTTTGTGTTTCCATTACAAAACATGTTTTAAAGTTTTAGAGGATTCCAAAAGTTTTTCGTGTATTCAAGAATATTTTAAACTGACAAATATTTTTCTATCGGTCTTACAGTCTAATCAATTAAATCAATATTAATGGGCAATCTGATTATGGCGAATCGAACTAAATTTGGCAAAGTTATATTGTATTCAAGAACCTTTGATGACGTCAGCGTCACAAGTATTTCAAAAGGTGCCTCGTTCTGATGCTAATGTCTCGCAAATTTTCCCTCAATGTTTGAAATAACGCAAAAATTCAAAAAGTTCACAAAGAAAATAAGTAATGCTCTACTTGAATATGCAGTTAATTAAAAGGTCATGTTTTACCTAATTTTGTATCAGACTCCTTCAATCACTATAGCAATCTTTAGTGTGTGTAATTTATATACAAGTATTTTATTGTGTGTGCAATTACGATATTTTTTTTTAAATAATAAGGTATAGTAACTATTTTCTCTTTCTTGTCTTACGATCCGCGGTAGAATTTTTATTTTCAATCGTGTTACCAAAATTACTGATGAGCACAAAAAAGAAACAACTGAGTTCGATACCTCTGATGTTTCCGGTTTTTTCTTTTGCCGAGAAAAAGAGCAAAACAAAGAAAGCAGAAGATCTTAGCCCAGCGCAGAAAGTGCAACCGCTTGCCTGGAGCGAATTTTCTGCACTGCGCCATGAATTATCAATGGCACAATGCATTATCTAACGTAAATCTCGTGTTTCGCCATCGAATTACAGTCCGAGTACGCTCTCATAGCGCGAGGGCAAACAAAGCGCAAGGAGTTCGGTCATCTCTAAAGCGGCTTTGTTATCTGTTACAGTTGCATCCCCGCCAGAAAGACGGGACGCGAGGGACGACATCGGCCTCACCACCGCCGGCAATTCGCCGAGCAGCGGTGGTGGCGGTGTCTGCAGCGGTGGCGTGCCAGCCAACAGTCCGAACGCCGCCAGCTGTGCCGCAGTCGCTCAGGGTGGACAGGCCGCCGGCAACCAGGTCGTCTCGCTCTCCCAACACTCGTCATCCACCTCTCCGGGCCGCAACGGTCAGCTGCCCAGTAAGTCGCTTTTAATTTATCATATATATATATATATATATATATGAGTGTATACCCTTTCCTCTCCTATTGCCTCACTCATGCTTTTATCCGCTACCTGAGATCTTTGCTTTTTGTCTTTGAGTTTCTTGATTTCAGGAGGATTGAGAACATTTTAAGTCTTCTTTCAAACTTTCCAAATTCTTAGTATGTGGTAAAAATGGTATTGAATTATTTTTTAGTGGAAATGGATTGCTGTCTTTTATAAAATTAAAAATCAATAGGGTAGCCTTCTAAGCGAAGCTGAAGTCAAATTAAGTAGTTTTCGGGAACTTAACATTTTTCAAGTTTATACTCAAGAAAGGTGATTTTTTTTTTTTTTTTTTTTTAACGTCGCTCTATTTATGCTCCCATGCGGTGCTAATCAGCGACGGAGGTCTACGGTGTGTTTGTAAACAAAGCACATGTAATATTTTTACAGAGGTGCTTGTGTCAGTCGGCCGAGACTTGGGCTCGAACCCGGGACCGCCGGACTACGAGCCCATCGCTCTACCGACCGAGCCACCGTAGGCCTCTGAAAGGTGATTTCTTTTGTATTTAGATAATTGATTTATGTTTAATTGTTATATAAATTATTTTAATATATTTCACATCTTGGTTTGGTTCCTTTCTAATTTCATGTATTTCATAAATAATGAATGCATAAATAATATTTAATTAGACATGGCTATTACGGGAAGAAAAGTCGTCTATATGCAACGAAACTTTAATTAGGCGAATGTGCAGCATAAAAATCCTTTAGAGCATCGTTACCATTCCGAAGAAGCGCTCGACATGACAAGACTATAAAACAACCGCTGGACCTTAAAATGTCAGGTGCTTTCAAGATTTTACGATATCTGAAGACAGGCGTATCATCCTCCTTTCTCACAATTTATGCGAAAATCGAAGCCGAGTGATAAAGCACAAAGTTTAATCGTAAACAAGCATAATAATATAGCTTCATGCCTTGCGGCGTAGTACTTCCGGTGTACGTTTTTACATTTCTAAACATGCATAAAATCGAATTAAAAAAACATGACGTAAATGGAAACGCATTTATTTGTACTTTCCATTTCAATCGTTACTGTGCACTTCAATGAAGATCATACGTATACCTCATCTTTTACTATAATTCTTAGCATACAGATATTCATTAAAAATTATTTAAGTCTGCGAAAATAAAGATTCAAATTAATTACTGTAGGACAATTTTACAGCATTATTCTCTGTAGCTGCTAGTGACAAGGTTACCGCGACCGCAGTGTTATATCAAATTATCCTTACTTTACCTGTATAAACTGCATGGCATGCTACTGGCGTGCCTTGATTATCTATGTACAAACAGACGATTGTAGTTTAATCTTTAAAAAAAAAGCTGCTTAATTTGCTAGAAACTTTGTACAGATCGTTCAAATTTTTATCTTGATGCAGAGCAATATTTATCTTTTCAGTTAGTGATTATCTAACTACTTTTGTGACGGATATGCATGCTTAAATTTTATAATAAAATTTCTGACAGTAAATATGGACACTATGAATATTGTTTTGGGGATACAACGAACAATAATAGCTAATCATATAATTTAATTTATTGTAATGCAGAAGATGTAACAGATAGAATTTAAAGAAGGAATATTGCTTTCATAACATAGTATACTTGAGGCACTGCAATATCTCTTTAATTACTGATTTAATTTTAATCTAAAGCAAACTCATCCAATACATAAAAATAAAGAAATTCTTTAATAAAATTTAAGAATGATAAATAAGCTCTTTTTTCACTATCACAAATCTTCCTTTTAGAGAAAGAAATACATGCAGAATTTAGAATTATCTAGAATTTACTAAAACGTTGTAAAAGTGTAAAAAATTCAATGATATCGTCAATTCACGTATTATGTAAATTGAGTCATTGGTGAAGTTAATATTTATCAAATGGTACATCTGGTGCATATGTACCCATCATGCTACCTTTTACCAAGCGCTTTCAGTATCCATTGAGATGCGGAGATGAGATACTACGCATGAAAAGCGTGCACAACTGATAGTCCATTGCGTTGATAGTTTATATTGCGAGCACGTGCGCCTGATAAATAGTGCAATATAAATACCACGTGACTAACGTCCCTATAATTTACATATGAATCGTATTTACGAAGAAGAACAATTTAAAAGAATAAATCAATAATCAATTGCATTTTGTAGTAAGTTTACGAAAAAAACTAATCAATCTTTTCTCGATGAATACTAAATTATATTTAAAAAAGATAATTAAATTCAAATCTATAGCTAATATTATAATAATCACAATCTGATTATTAGTATTGAAAAATTGCAAATAGAATTTAGATTATGAAACTGATGAAAAATATAATAGAGCTAAAATTTTAGTTCAAATTAAAATGAATAAATGTTTTTATATTATAAATATATTTAATAAGTTTAAAAATAAATTGCGACAATTATTTAATTCTCTACACATAGTAATAAAAATTTCAAAGTAAAAATTACATAGAGTTGCAGAGTGATCGAAACAACAGTTTATATGGTAAATAAATTTGAAATCACCTCTGATCTTTACCTTGATTCTTTTTACTCCTTTATTTTGAAAGTAAGTTCAGCTGTTTGGAAACAGCTCGACCATCCACTTACAAGGCAAGAACAGTGCCTTCTGCGCTTATTTCTTGCCATTCTGGTGAAAGTATAAAATTTAGCGTTTTGAGGAAAATCACCGTGCAAAAAAACTATAAACAAGTTGATGAAGGAGGCGTAATGAACTTTTTCCTATAAATCTAGAAAAAGATCGGACAAAACTCAAGTCGAAGTTTTGCGGGGACCAAGTTTTCAGAACCATTGGCTGCATGGAAAAAGTTTGCGCGCAACTTGTTTCATTTTGAAATCGCGTCTGTGATGGATTATACAACGGAGCCTTTGCAATATAAACGAATGAATCGACACTTTTTTACTTTTTTTTACTTCCGACATCGACGCAAATCCTTTTAAGTAAACACGAAAGACGGGGATTAGTGTACAATTAAGGCAGCTAAGCGGCTTTGCAGGGATTCGAATTTAGCATTTAAATTTCATCTCTGTATTGATTCAAGAAAATTTGTTATTCAGACTTCTATACGACTTACTTATACATAATAATTATTCAAAATCTATTGTATTTCAATCAAGAGATTTGAAAGATAAAAAGAGGTTTTAAGAAAGAGATACTATTGAGATATTCAAACCTAAATCACCACGCTTGCCATGATCTAAGTCACTATACTTGAAATTCCGCATCATCGTCGAAGCAGTCATTGGTTTTCTCCTTCTCTTTTTAGTCTTTCACCCTCTTTCCATTTCTCTCACTCCCTCTCTCACTTCCTCCCTCTTTCCCTCCATATAGCGCGAATACAATATTTACAGCAACGTATGCAAGATCGTATGTAGGGTGATTTTGCGGAGCACCTCGGCCTTCGTCGATAAGAGACCCTTTATTAGATAGAAAACCATTAATCATTGTAACAACGCGCCAAGGCGAGGGTCGCTTCTGCCTCAATCTCAAAATTGCTTTCGATTATTAACTGATTTCAATTGGTTTTTCAGCAGGTTTCCTCATAATGAGTTTAAGATGTGTTGCTATTCTTTTCTATTTAATTAAAAGGACCATTATAAAGTAAGTGTTTTTATACCAATAAAATCTGACCATTCGTTACTCCAGATTAAAGTATGTGACAAAATGAAAATGGATATGCTATTAAAAGAATGATATTTCATGTATATTACAACTTATGAGAGATAGATAAATAGATAGATATAAATTTATTTGCAATTTAAGATTACAAAAGGTTTACAGCTCGTACAAATCAATACGACTTTACATAATATTGTACACAATTTTCGATCGGTAATATCACAGTCGCTTTGACAATTATGAAAATTGAAAGTTATTATAAGTCAGTCTTATAATTAAAAGTAATATCACATTTCACATTGAAAACAATTTAATCAAAATCAAATAAATTCGCAGAACAAAGTAGAACATTCATTCCTCTCACTCATTCCTTAAACCCACTCATACCATTAAAGAAAGGTATATGGGACGACACAACAACACATAGAAAGTGCAAATCGAGTTCGTGCAGGTATCCCTTCATTCCTACCGAGGGAAGGAAGCAATCTAATCTCGGTAGACAGGGAATTCCATAAATGCGCAGCTTGGATCTGAAATATCTTCTTCCAGTCTCGGTGCGCATCAGGAGAGGAGTTCTTTTGTCACCCCTCTTACCGAGACCCTGGGTACATATATAGTGAAGAAGCTTACTAAATAGTCCAGAAGATACATACGCATGATTTTGTACATAAGTATAGCCTGAAAATATTGCCTCCTGGAATCAGTGCGCAGCCAACCCAGAGGACTGCGGTGAGGGTTGACGTGATCATCCCGCCAAGACCCAACACTTACAACACTCAGGAGTTTTGCAGTATTTGCAGTCGATTTTTTGTTTCTTAAGAAGCATCCACCGAGATCACCGCGCAATAGTCCAGTTGAGGAAACAGCAGCGCTTCGGTAAGCCGCTTGCACTAAGCCTCCGTGGTGTAAGCTCGATAAAAATCTAAGCCTGTACAAAATCAGGTTAAATTTCATAGTTAGCATAACAACGTGTGACTTTCACCTTAGTTTCGAATCTAGTATCATACCGAGATTATAAAAAATGTTGGAAAAGGGGATACACACACCGTCTCCCAGATCGATGTAGAGCTGCTCTCCCCGCTTCAAATCTGATACAAATTTTTGAAAACCAAATAAAATTGCTTTCGTTTTACGCGCATTGAGTCTGAGAGAGACAGCGCCGCCCGCCGAAAGAACCCTAATACCTTCTCCCAGACGATCATATGGTATCTGAAAGTAAATTTTCAGATTGTCTGCTTATAAGATATGCTGAAGTTAAAAAATCAGTCTAGTAAAATTTGAGGCTAAAGAGAAATCGAAATTGAGTTGAATATTGCCATTTTTTCTTGATGGATAACCTATATCTCTGTAGACGGTGACTACTTTGACTCTCCAATCAGCAAGATCTCGTCTTAGCAGCTCGTTATAAAGGTTGGCCTTATATTTTAAAGTATTTAATGGAGTGAAGGGCGGTGGGGAGAATTTATTTAAGACGTAAGAGGCTGTGATGGCGAAGGAGCGTCGCCATACTGCAGTCGTTGGCGCTGCAAAAGAGAGGCAAAGCTCCCTGGGAGGAACTCTTGAGGAGGAGCGAGCAAGCACGTCATCATTCATACGCTGGAAGTTGGCGGCTAGAGATTGCGATGTACCAGGATGTTTAACACCAAAGAGCCTATGAAGAAATAAGGAGTCGCATAGAGCCAGTTGAGGATCATGCAGTGTGGGTCACATGACTCCGACGATGAATATGCCACACACGAAGCGCTCACACGTCTTAAGTGCACACTGAATCTTAGTGTTGCAAATTTTGCTTACGTCGTTATAAATAGCACAAGCGAAATTAAAGTGTGGAAAAACCAAGCTCTCAGCCGGGCTCTTTGTAAGAGAAAGAGAGAGAGAAAGAGTGGCGGTAGTAGCTTAGTGAGTGCAGTGTGCCAAAGAAAAGGTCAAGATTTTTGACTCGGAAAGCATATGGAATAGGAACCGCGAGAATATGGACTTTAGGGATGCCTTCGACGTCGATACGAGAGATGAAAGCCTCGTTGCCCAAAAGCATCACTTTAGTCTTCTCGAGGTTGAGGGAAAGGTCATTTTCAGCAGCCCAGATGGTCACAGTTTCAGCATCCGCAGTGAGCGACGCGATACCCTCACGTAGGTTAGTTGGAGGAAAAGAATGGCATATTTGGGTGTCATCTTCAAAAATCATGTGGCGCGAGTCACTCAAAACTAGTGGAAGGTTGTTTATAAACGCGACAAAAAATAGAGGACCAAAAACACTTCCTTGTAGCACTCATGCCATGTCTTTTATCGAATCAGATGTTGAACCATCCATGTCTACCACAGCCTGGAGCCTGTCATGTAAATATGCATAAAACCATGCAAGGGTCACCTCAGAACACATCATACGCTTCAGCTTCTGGAGAAGAAGACCGTGAAGACCATATCGAACGCTTTGGAGATGTCGACCAAATAAGCGCAGCAATCTTGCGCTTGTCTATTGCCCTCCTGGCGTCATTAAGGACCCCCAGAAGTGCTGTTTAAATGTTGTGGCTACAGCGAAAGCCCGGCTGTCGAGGGTTGAGAAAACCAGACGATTCTAGGTGTCGAGAGACCTGCAAGTGTGTCATACCCTCAAGAGCCTTAGAAATTTCACATAGCATCGCTATCGGGCATATGTTCGACATGGAGGCTATTGCAGATTTTTTCGCCAGGAGTGTAAGAAAGGCTCGCCTCTAATGCATGGTGAATGAGGAAGTACTCTGCGATAACTTGAAAATTGCGGTGATGGGTGCTGCTAATATTTAAGTAGTTCTGATTTAGAAACCGATATTGTTTAACTAATTCTAACTCAGCAATTTCGAGAAATGTAATTCAGCTAATTATTTACGCAGTTGTTAATTAATATTTGTTTCGATCTTAAGGGTCAATGATCAAGAAGAAAAAAAACTTTTTATCTTCAGTTTTTAACAAAACTCTGCGACGTTTCGCCGGTATGGATGCCGGCCTCCTCAGGCTATTTTATTTAAAACACAGAAACACATTACACTATTGTAAAATGAACAATATGTTATAAAAAGCAAATATTTACCAAGTAACAATAATTTTTTCTATCTACTACATATTCTCTAATACTAAAGTTAATTTTGATGTGCGCCAAATATGGCTTGTCACTGTACCGTTTTCGTACGTGTTGAATTCAAAACTGTATACAAACTTTTATCGTTGGCTGAAGTAATTATCACTTTGTCAATTCTCGGAAACTTTCTATTTAGCTTCCCATATTCGCGATTTAAAAATTGTGTGTCTTCTACTCTATTAATAGTATTGTCATCCATGTTTATATACAACATTTCTGACATTAGTCGTTTTTTGTAATTAGGTTCTCTGTCTAAAATTTTCACATTTTCCCAGTCAAATGCATGTAAATTATTTTGAACAATATGTGATGGAACTGGGAGTGAACTATTCTTACAATTTTTATGTTCATTAATTCTCTCTTTTAATGTTCTTTTTGTTTGACCAATATAAGAAGCTGCACAATCTTTGCACTTAAAACTATATACTACATTCGTCTCATCCCACTTTTGTGATTTATCTTTCCCTAATTTTACT
>UELV01012604.1:0-12381 GCA_900490015.1 Megastigmus stigmatizans | reverse complement strand
GAGAGAGAGAGAGAGAGAGAGAGAGAGAGAGAGAGAGAGAGAGAGAGAGAGAGAGAGAGAGAGAGAGAGAGAGAGAGCAGAGGAAATATAGAACAGTATTATAAGGGAATTATATTAAATAAGAGAATTAAAAGAGAATTCTAAGAGAATTATAGTAGAATTACATTGAACAGAATTATAAGAGAATTATATATAAAAAGGAATTATAAGACAATAAAGAAGGAAGCTACAACACAATACAAACAAGGTAAAGTTTAAACCATTAATTAACTATCTATCCATATAAATCCTTCTTAACAGATAGTTGTTTTCTACACGAGCGGCTAGTACGGGACGAATCGTCTACCCCACGTAAAGAACGAATTAGCGTATAAATAAGTGATTGAAAAAAAATCAATTATTTAACAACCTCTAATCTCTAAAATATCCTCCTGGATCTCCATAACTACTCATCTCATTTCGAAGTTACTTTTCTTTTAAAGTTTTAACTCGAACTGACGAGTTTCTTGACGTTTTCCAGTCTCTCAAAATCTTTTGATTTCGACTGTCCAATCACCGATGCTTCTCAGCTGAAGTCGTGTTCGTTAAAGCATCGCACCTTTTTTTCGCTTCAACTTGTAAACATTTGGTCGGTCATTGTTCTCAGTTCGGGCTACCTGTTTCTATGCTGTGCCTTTTATTACAGTCCCTTTAATGATCCAATACAGCTATACGATTCCTTCAAATATTTCACTGCGACACCTATATTTTTTAAATCACTCGTTGAGGATTTTCTGGCAACCCCGACTTATTTGATTTTGCTTATGTATTTGCTTAGGGATCACTACTATGGTGCGTTTCACGTCAATTCTCGAATTCCGGTCTGGGTGAGTTGACGTGAATCGCGCCCTATTTGTTTTTATTTTTTTCAAATGTTATTAGGTAGAAAGTATATAAAAAATATTTCGATGAAATTGTATGCATCAAGATATTTAATACACATTTTATTTTAACAGAGTATAATGGGAAAAAGTAATTTTAAAGTTTTAAGAGCAGCTCAAAGAGCAGACATAAGACATCGCCTCAGTAGCAATGAGAAAAATTTCTTATTTAGTGAAAAAGTACAGTATTTCAAGTACAATAATTAGAAGGTTAAAAGCTAATAAGGAAAATGATAAGGAAGAGCAGAATTTGGATCAGCATTATGAAACTATCAGGAAACCTCTAAACAAATTAAATATTCTACAAAAGCAAGGAATTATTGAAAAACTTACAGTCACACGATAAATTCTCTGACAATGGATTACAACGTATCTGAGTGTATAAGACGCATCAAAAGTAAACAACTTAATATTCTGCAAAGAGTTCAAATATTAAAAGTAAGAAATGGAAGTAAGGGTAGGAAAATATGTATTGTTTGGAAAAAGATCCTTTTGACAAAGTTTTATGTACTTGGTTCTTAAAGTAACAAAGTTTGGGAGATCCTATTTCTAAAAAAATTTTTAGGCTAAAAGAATTAGAACGGAACAGAACTATGCAAGGGCCAGAAAACTTCATGGTAAGTTATGTTTGGCTCAATAATCTTAACAAGCGACATAGAATTCATCAATTATCGACGGAAGGAGAGAAGTTAACATGTAATAAAATAGCAGCATTTGTAAAATTTTTGTAAGAAAAAAGCTAATAAGACATTTGATGCAGGGTGTGAAAGACAGGCAGCAGTTTGTAAAGAAATGAAAGACTGAGTTAGTGTTCTGTTCTACGCAAATGTCACTGGATGACATAAAATAATCTGTATATCATTGGCAAATCTAAAAATCCACGCTGTTTTGCAGGTGATGAGATAGACGAATTACCAATGATAATCTTATCCTTCAGTATTGGAATTAACTGAGATTAAAAGTTCATGCAGGGTAGTTATTATTTTATTTATGTATTGAAAATTAAAATTTTAACATAATTATCTGTAGATTTTCATTGAATTACAATTAATTTCTAACTCAACGGTCTAGTTATTAATTTATTAAAGGGGTACATGATACAAAAAGTACTGAAAATTAAAAAAAAAGAATTAAAATTTGATAAATAATAGTTTTTATACTATTTCAGCCTAATATAACCGCCTTGATGTATAAAAATCAACTTTTAAAAGAATTAATATTGGAACAACATAAAAGAAGCATTATTAATTTAGTTAAAAACAAACCATGAAGGGTTGCTGTTATAGGATTGCTAGTGCTTGGAATATAGTTAGTTCAAAAGTAAGTAGAAGTTCATGGAATAATATTATTAGAAAAGATGATTCTTTGTAGCAACATCAAATTGATAATTATGAGATTGATCAACTGTTTACTCTTGCATGAAGCAGCCCTGAATATTCGGACTGTACTCTCCAGATGGCTAAAGCTTGGGTCGAAGAAGATGCAGAAGACAGTGGTTGGGAAGTATTGAATATCAATCGAATTCTCAATAGGTATAATAACTGATATATTTTTTGATCATTTAAAGACTATATTTTATATTGAATATAATAGTAATCAATGTAATGTAAAGTTATCTATGTATAAATAGTAACCATTTAAAATTCAGAAAATCGGACAGGCATATTTTAGTATGAGTAGGTAAGCTAGGACAGTTCAACGCCACCGGGTGCCTTCACAATTATGCGTATGTCATTAACCCATTTCCCTATAAAGGTTCTGCGCCAACGGGTAACTCTACAATTATGCGTATACCATTAACCCAAGTAATTGCGTAATTCTACGTTTGTCAATAACCCAATTCTTTGCGTAATTGCATGTACGGTCCTCATTTGCTAGGACAATTTTACGCCACTTGATGCATCCGCAATAGGCGCTACAGCTTGATTAGGTTATCAACCTTATGCAGTATGCATATGTTTGATAACCCACTGAAACTGCGAGCTGAGACCGGCCGCCACCGCCGCCGCCCACCTTAAGACCTGCATCGGCGGTTTGAAAAGGAAGGGCGAGGGCCCCAACCAACGTCCCCACCTGTGAGATACGCTGCTTAGCGTTACCTCTCCATAGACTTCCTCTTAATTGTGATCAAGAGTGAATTCAAAGTCTTTTATAATCTTTTTTTCTTAAGTAAAGTTAGTGGAGAACTTTTGTGTGTATTGCTTTCATTGTAAAGAAGTAATATTATCCATTTGATTTACACCTTTGGGAAGAGACGTACGACCATTGCTGCTTTGACCTTGCCCATCGTGATCGATTGAAGGAATCAGACGCTGCAACCTGTATTTATACAAAAGGGTTATTCTCAGACATATCTTCCCACTCCATACAAGCGTTGATTGAGTAAAACAGCTTCATCTTTTTCATATTCTGCAGAGCACATGAGCTTTGTACTTTCCATTGCGATTTGGATATACAATTACTTGCCTTGATAGGTCGTCTGGAGAGAGGCCTGATTCACTTAGATCGATGATACGTTTGAATCCCCAATGTTTTTCCAACCATTTCTTGTTTATTGAATTTCTCGCATAAATTTTTATAACATTTTGGAGTGGCTCTTGAAGAATACCTTTGATGGTTGTATCGTCAAGATTGCCTGAATTCCAAGGAATACCAGGATAATAACTTTCTAGCCATAGATTTTCTTGTCTTTACTTGTCCGATAGCTTCCTCCAAGGAAATGGTTTTTTTAAAAGACATACTATTGGCGCACTATTATCCGTGAGTGAGAGTACTGCCAACTCCGTGAAGACATAGTCATTCACCGGTTGCTTCAAGCCTTGTATGTATACTGGGTACTCCATCTCGCGAATGATGTCTTTCTTGTAGAGGAGGTTACCTATATAAGACTTCTCCTACTTCTTCCACTCCTCCGCAGAGCTATACCGTGCCAATCGCATGTGATCACGTGAGCAGCGCAGTTACCTTTTCATTATTAATGGCGTATGAGTCAGATAGTGAAGTTTGTTCAACATGGCTCAGAATCTTTGCCATAGTAGGCATTTTAATAATTAGCATACATAGCGTACAATATTGATTACGATTCAGATCGAGATTGAGATTGCCATACTGGTAGTACTGAAAATTGAGGAGAACTATGACATTACTGATGTAATGGTTGAAATGACCTGCATTGATTGTTCTCTGACCTTTACGGTTAGTCTGAAAGCCTGTGAAGAACTGTGATTTAATAGAAGACACAAATCTTGATGTTGAATAGATATACTAATTTCATCACTATTGTTGAATGCTGGTGATATATGTGGTTGATGCGCGTCAACTTCATAGCGTGCCAAAGACTTGTCAAAGTTGACACGCGATTGAATTTTTAGAATCTCTTCCATTTTACCATAAACAACAAAAGAATATATACGCTATTTTCCACCAGGTGCGACTCTTAAGTCGAGACTTCTTAGATAATGCATGCTTTAACGTGACAGCGTTGTAAGTACTCCTGTCGTTATAACTTCTCTACGAAAATTAATTAGATTACCGTGCTTTTAACTACAATTTCTGGCGGCTGAAGCGGAATAATTCGTTTATCGTATCTACTCTGTGTCCATTTATCTAGGTTCCGGACGTGATGCTGCACTCACCTCGTAGAGCGTTGACTTGATAATTGTAACGGGTAGATCTAAATTGTGAGTAATGTTTGGTTCTAGAATCCGTTGTGTGAATCCCAACAATCGACTGAGAGAATCTTTAGGTCGAAAATCAACAGGCTGATTACACTTGATAATACTACGTAATATATTATTGTTTGGTTTCAAGCTAGATGCAATATTATTATGCGCTTATTTCTTATGAAAATATTTGTTAATGTCTTCGAGCTCGTAACTACCAACAGGTAAATGTATTATATAATTTTTTCACTCATATAAAACTTTTTGTTATTATGATCTATATTGGATATATAATTGAAAATCTACCACACCAAGCACATATATTTTTATTCGATGAGAGTTCAATTGGTATAAAGTATTGAGTTTTAAGAATAGAGGAGGTACCTGAAAGAGTCACTGTTAGAGAATCTCCCATGACCCTTCAAGTGGGAATGATGAAAGCTTTCTCTCACTCTTTCCTTTATATAGCCCCACAAAGGAGATTTCGACAAAGCTAACCACAGTTGAAAGTATCAAAATCTTGATATCTTTCGTGATTGTATTTGATCTCATCAATTCCGAAGTATAATACCAAATTAAGAGGTGGTTGAAGATCTCTTAAACTATCAAAATAAACAACGCTGGTATCTCGCTTGCGATACGCTACCCAATACATTCCAGAACCACTAACATTATCTCGATTGAGTATAGTTGATTCAAATTTACGTGGTTCAGTAGGTAGCGCGTTTCGTATAAATACCCCTCGAAAATTTAGGATTTAAAATTTTTTGCATATCTTAATAGATCAGCATCGGTAAGTCTCTTTGGAAATCTTATTTTGAAGAATCTTTTTAAAAGTCTATCCAATATGCGGTTTTAAAGACCAACTCCCTTCTTGTGCAGTTTTAGATACAGACCTCTACCGAGAGCTAATTCCTCCATTTTGTTATTAGGTCTCTGTCGTTCTTCCAATTTTAATTTAGCTGCCTTCGTATCCTTGACTACTTTCATTATACCAGCTGTTCCACCGGCGACGGCTCCACCTGCACGAAGACTAGCAAAAAGAAGTGGAAAGAATCCACCTGCCTTCGATGGAATTAGTAGAAAGCATGGAACAATAACATAACGTTTATCACTAGCCTCTTTAACTGCGTTGCGAGCACCTTTCAGAACAGAAAAAATTGTTTTCGAGCTCATGTACTAGATACAATTGATTTAGAGGCGGCTTTTACTATATTACTTAGTTTAATTCTTCGATTCTTCTTCCTTTTCACACCCATTCCAATTGTAGATTTTAATTTCATGGCGCTTATCACAACAAAAGCATCTGCTTTCTCACCAATGCTAGCGTCTTTGGCTGCTATACGACGTGAATCTTTATCAGTCTATTTATCAATCTAAGTTATATCGTGCTCCTTGCAAGCTGATTGATTCAATCGACATTTGCTCAGAATGATAGAGCAGAAGCAAAGAGACCAAAGTTCAAAGTAGACGACAGAGTGTGTATGAGCATCGTTTTGCTTCTCGAATTATAGTGTTTGTTTTGGTTTTACAGGAAAGTCAATACCCGTGACGTTTAGTTCATCTTTGTACTCTTGATATTTTGAGATGCGATCTGGAAGATGTTTATAGTTTAACGGATCTAGAGCTGATAAGAATGCTTACTTGAAATATTTGTTGTCATTATTTCGCACATTTACACAAACTTTTTTTACTTTGTATGAATTGCGGTAGTTCTATGCAGGAGCCTGCACGCATACGGTTCAATTTCTTTATATTCACTGTTAATTTCAGTATAGTTTTGAGAGTCCAACTACAGCTCCTCTCTGGAAATTCTTCCATGTCTCGTTCGATTGGTTGTCTCACATTTAACGCTATCCATTCTTTTAATTCTGTTGTATTATAGATCGATTCACTCTTTGTATTGAAATACTTCACTTCACATACCTCTTCGTTGTCTTTTAAGATTGTGAATTTCCAGAAATAATGGTGTCTACTTTCAAGGAGGGCTGCTGTCGAAGAATCTCTGCAATCTTCTCCTTGAAGATTGCGCTAGCAGTTCGCTCGACTTGGCTATGGCATCGGTAGACAAGACGGTTCATCCTTGTATGTCGTCAGTATCAGCGAATCCGTCGCATGTGTAGCGCACAGACCTCCACAGAATTTTAACCATGTCCACAAAGTATTTAGTTTGATCCATTTTAATACTAAAAAGGCTAAACACAATGCTCACTAAGTCTATGAGTTCACTATTAACTAAATATACTTATATACACTTTCACACGTTCTCACATAGTCTATAACGTGGAAAAAAGTTCACAACTAACTAAATATTCATACATTTAATGTTCTCAACGGAGTCTTTTAGAAGTTCACTTGAATGTTACTGCACTGTTTACTCGGATGTCGCAGCTCGATGTTGCCTCTGGAGCTCGTTCAAATCCATGATTCTTCCGGAGAGACGAGCTCCCTTATGAAGTACTTGACCCACCACTGCCGCAAGTGTTATTGTTGCGCGAAGTGGCGCTGCATCACTAGCTCTGATTTGTGCGGCCTAGCTCCGTGAGCCCTGATTGGTGTGGCGTCGTTCCGCCGGGAGGTGGTGGAAGGGGCGGCGCTTATTCTGCACTTTACGTACGATTTTTTCAAGGATGCTGAAAAAATCTATGTCAAGGGATTTGAAAAGAAAAGATAGTTCATAAATATAATATTTGACAAGGAAGTATAGAGTTATTTATCTAATTATTATTATACATAAATATTTATTTAATATCGAGGACTATAAAATTTTATTACATAAAATCGAGGACTTGTTTTGATCCTGCTTTGATTTCATTGATAATGTTACGGCTTGAACTGAAAGAACTTTATTTTTTCTTTTGTGCTTTATTTCATTAGAATTTTTGCCACCAATTTGATTCACTAAATCTGTACCAATTTCTAAAGCCTTATACAATTAATTATGTCATCTTCTATTATTCTACTGTTTATAAACATAATATAATCACATATTATAAAGGCCCTTGGAGTGGGGCACGTGCAGTTGATGGGATACCCCACATCGGATTATTTTTATTAGACATTATTCAGGTAAAGGATTATATTATATCTAAGAGTTATTGAATGTATATTATTATTTATTAAGATTCAAACTTGACGTACTAATTTTGCTATAAGAAGATCGTAATAAGTTGTTAGAAAGGAATAAATACAAACATATTATTGAACTTTTACTTACGAAAGGTAATGCGAATAGAAGTATACACGCTTTTATGAATACAGGGATTTTAAAACACGCGCGTAAGGGAGAGTGAGAGCACGGCGATTGACTGCTACGAAACGGCACGGAGGACCAGCCTGATGCTGCGCTCAGTGTCTATTTTCTGCTAATTGTTTAAACATTTTGTTTTTAGTAACTATAGAGATGAGCGTTATGAAAATGTTATATAATATTATTCAAATATTTCTTAAAATAGTGAACCTTTCATTTGCAATGTAAATTTTACGGTTTGCTAGTGATTAATATTTAAAAAAAAAAATTATATCAAAAATTCAACGAGCTATATAACTTTTTATGGCGTCAAAAATATTAATATCGCAAAAAAATGGGGTTTGTAATAAAAAATTCTAAATTTTATTATAGCTGAAAGTTGCAAATCGTTTTATGAGTACTTGAAAAAATCAGCACTATTTAAACGCCGGTTTGAAGAAATTAAAACCACCTCAACTTATTTGCGAAATCGTTGTTTGTAAGAAATCTTATCATCCGAAAGAATAAAAATTTTAACCATATATTATTGAATAGTTGAACTATACTTTTTGTAAAATTTTGACTATCCTAAGTATACAGGCTGTTAACGAACAGATTATCACTTTCGACGGAATCGGGTAGAGCGAATAATTCTAAGCAAAAAATCATTAAGAAACTTTTCGATCCGATCAGTAATTACTGAGTAATAATCGATTGAAAATTAGTCGATCGCGTCAATCAACGTAGAGCTATATCCACTCTGTACTCCTTGTGCTCCGCTTGCGGCTATAGCTCTACGCTGATTGGCGCGATCGACTGATTTTCAATCGATTATTACTCAGTAATTACTGATCGGATCGAAAAGTTTCTTAATGATTTTTTGCTTAGAATTATTCGCTCTATCCGATTCCGTCGAAAGTGATAATCTGTTCGTTAACAGCCTGTATAGATTTATGGCGTAAAGTGGAAATGTTTTTTTTTTTTTTTTTTTTGCAATTTGCAAAATAACTAATAAATATTCTTTAATTTAATATACCTCATTTTGTTCGTCTTGAAAAAACACATCAATTTATTGCTAAGGATTTATCGCTCAGACTATCAAGAGCTGAAATAATAGCAAACAACCGCGTTATTTTGTAATTTTTAATGCTTATGCCTTTTTTAAGCACTGTTCTGGTTATTCTATACTGTCCTAAAGTTGATATTCGTAAACTACGCCCTCGAATTAATAAATAGGCACCCAAATATCTCAGATTACAATTGTGAAAAAGTCTAAGGCACCTCTCAGAGCTGAACAAAATCGCCCATGCAGGCTTCCTACCAACGAAGAAGAAAATCGATATCCAGAGGAATCGCGAATTCATGGTGACATCTTTAAGCAGAGTCAACACCAGATATGGGCAGGTTATCATTGTGCTGGAGGATGAATTCCAAGTGTTCCTACCCAGTCGAGTATCTGCAGCGTTGGAGAAGCATGATGTGTTCAATTACATGTCTGCTATAGCCAACAAATACAAGATATTTATGTCACATATTGATATATACACGATTGTAACGTCATCCGGTGACGTAGAACCGGCGTAGGGAGTTGGGTTAATGGCATACGCCCTATTGTGGAGGCACCCAATAGCGTAGAACTCTTCTAGCGAATTGGGTTAATGGCATACGCACAATTGTGGAAGTATCCGATGGCGTAGAACTGCCCTATCTTATCTCCTAGTATGAATTACTTTTCATAAACTAACTTCTTTTCCTATTTACTAAATTACAGGTTTTTACAAGGCGATGAACCACAAATAGATAATACTGAAAAAACCGTTGATATAAATATAGAATGTTTGGACGCGAAGCCCAAAGAACCAACAATTGAAGAAGCATTTCATGATCTTATTATTATTTGTACTTGGTTTGGAGAGAGATTTGAGTGTACGAAAAATCACCTTATAAATATTCAAGAATTAGTCTACATGAGTTTATACATTGTTAATCTATTTAAAATAATTGTAAGTTATATTGTACAATTTGTGATAAATTTCCTGCGGTACCCCTAATCCATTTTACCGCAAGGTTAAAGGGGACGGATCCTGTTGATCAGAACGTACCCCACCGTTGAGCTAAGGAATTCGCCAGCCCCCAGGGTGGTGAATTACCTAGGACGATTCCTCCTAAATTTCATTTTCAATATCTAATTTCGATAAAGTAAAACTGACCAGCCCAGTACCTTCCACTGCCCAATTGAGTTGATTATAGAGTAGATCGCATTATAGATAAAATCGCATTTTACGCAACTGTATCGAAAAATATATTTTGTAGACATGTTTAATTAATTTTAAAAATTTAAATTTAAGCATTATTTTTGCTTTGATATATACTATAGAATATAAATGGTACATTACATTACAAGGGACGAAACGCGATCGTTCGGGTCGGCGGAGAGATTGCCCGCGGCGAAGCCGAGGGGGGAAATCCACCATAAGGCCGATCGAAGTTCGTCCCGTGTAATGTATACTATTTTTCTTGCTACCTGGCCGAAAATTCGTTTGTAATTAACGACCACGAAACGAAAATGAACTCGGTATGTAGGATTCGTCTGCTTCGGCAGCCGCGGCCATTATTTTGTTTCTCCGTGTCTCTCTTACTGCTAGTAAGTTTTTCGGTCGAGGCAGTGTACCAACTTAACCGCTTATATAGTTCGAGAATTTGCTATAACCTATAATGAAAGTAGGTGTTTATACGCGAGCTAGCTATGGAGTACATGACAACGATTGAGGGGCGACGGGTTTTGCAGAATCCGCTAACATTTACGACCCGAGCGAAGCGAGGGTTGTTGGTTAGCGGATGCTGCAAATCGCGGAGCAAAAAAGATAAAAATGGATTACTTTATTTTCTTATGTAATGTACTGTTACATAAATAAATAAAATAAATTATAATAAATTAGAAATTATAAATAAACATTATTATAATTATTATAATAAACATTATAATAAACATTATAATTTCTTATTTATGACGTTAATAATAAATTATTTTTGTACAAGGAATAAAATTTATTCAGTAATATTTATTTGAATCTTTTTATTGATCAGTATTTACATAGTAGTAATAGTTATTAATAACATTACCATTAATAGTGCAATTTTCAAATTTTACATTAAAATCTTTAATGGAAATATCACTCTTTTCTTCATTTTTGGTTTTATTAGCTAGTGATGTATCAATAGACTTAATCTTCTTTGGTCGAGCAGAAGAAGGTTTGACAGGTGATTTTTTAGCGAAGAGATGACAAGGAATGTCATTTTTATTTTTATCTGTCAGCGGAACTGATAGTAATTGCTCTTCACTCCTAGTTGTACAATTTACTAATGGATTCAGTGGAAAGGCTTCTTGGTTTTCTGCTTCATCTGTTATTAAATCAGAGAAATCTTCATATGTAATTTCTAATTGAGCGACTTCATCAGTTTCGTTGACATCTTTATTTGAGGAAATCACAGTACCCTTTTCTTTAATTCCGATTTCTTTTGATAGTGATGGATCAGCTGAACTCATCTCCTTTGGACGATTAAAAAAAAGTTTGACAGGTAATTTCGTAGTGAAGAGCTTACGAGGAATGTGATTTGCATTTTTATTTGGTGGCATTGGTGACAGTTGTTTTCTACTTGCAGTTGTAAAATGTACTGATGAATCCAGTCGAATGGCTTTTTCATTCTCAGCTTCATCCGTAGGTAAATCATAGAAATCCTTATATGTCATTTGTAGTTCAGCGACTTTATCAAATTGGTTGATATTATTATTCGAGGAAATCATTTGGGTCGAATTGTCTTGTCTGCTCGTTGAAGGTTTAACGAGCAAAGTATCAGTCTGAGTTTTGTTTCCGTGGGTAATGCCTTGAAAGATTAAATCTTTGCTCCTGATGGAGTTAGCGATATACCCAGCAGCTACTGTGTCTGATCTCCAGCCTCCTTATTGCTTTATCATAGGCATATTAGCACCTGATTCGGATAGTAATGTGGCCGAGGTCCTGCGAAAGCAATGGCCAGTATATCTTGATGCACTCTCTAATTTTAGATAAGAAGCAAAAGAAGAAGATGAGGGCATCAAGCCAATTTTATTTTTCCCCATGACTTGACGATGACACTTGCCGTTGAGATATTGTATAAAAAATCTATCCGTAAACTGATCTTGAGGCCTTAATAAAATGTACTGCTTAACTTTTGAATATAAAAGTGGTCCAATAATAAAGGTTCTATCGGTATAAGCTTTGTGTCATGGATCGATACTATGAATTTATCATTATTATCTTCAACATGAGAGTACTTGATTTCAGTGATTTCTTTACATCTCATAGCGCCACAAACGCCAAAAATGAGTAAAATCTGAAAAAAAGCAATGGCCAGTATATCTTGATGCATTCTCTAATTTTAGATAAGAAGCAATCGTTGAGGGCATCAAGCCAATTTTATTTTTCCCCATGACTTGACGATGACACTTGCCGTTGAGATATTGTATAAAAAATCTATCCGTAAACTGATCTTGAGGCCTTAATAAAATGTACTGCTTAACTTTTGAATA
>UELV01012497.1:1897-14543 GCA_900490015.1 Megastigmus stigmatizans | reverse complement strand
AAAAGTCGAAAAAAGGTTTTTTGCCCCATTTATTCAAAATTACCATTAATTTTAAGCAATGCACAGTACAGTTATTTCAGCTTATAAACATGAATTTTATAATGCCAAGCAATAACTTATTGATCATTTATAATGATACACTAAAATATATAGTCTTTAAATTAAATTACATTAACGATTCGTAAGGAACTTAATTTTCCAATTGATTAAAATTCGATTGCTATGTAAATTTCAACATTTTTTCGAATTTTCGTAATTTTGAATGTTTTATAGTAGATATTATTATCGGCTGAGTTTCACAGATTTTCTTTTTATAAAAAATCATTTTCTTTTAACTCGTTAAGCATAATTTAGTTGCAAACATAGAGTTGCGCAATTTGTTAATAATCAATTGGCATTCATTTTTGGTACGATGAGAGTTAATTTTCTTCTAAATTACATGATTAAGTTTTTTTTTTGTTAAATTTATTTATTCAACAAAACGGCGTCGAAAATCGATGAAACCGTCGATGGAGTCTGTTTAAGCAGTCTAGCGACAACAATCAAATCTGCAAGTCGCGAAAAAAAATAGTATCATTAATTAAATTAATTATTCGACATTACATATAATACTGCTTGATCGCACTGAAGTAGATCTCTTAATACTGTATATATCAAAGTCTACTAAATGGTCATGTCGCTTAAGTTGTTTACACAGTGACACGCTAGACCCTAAGTCAAAGAATTCGAATCGCATTCTTAAACATTTATAAATCGAAGTTTCGTTAAAGTTAAGTAAAAAATAACTTATAGAGCTCGTAGTCGAAATCGTACAATAAATAAGTGAAAAAAATCGAATGCCAACTGGATCGATTTCGGGAAAATCGTACACCGAATGTTCATAATACGATGCGCCTACACCGATACAAAGTCAACATTTCATAGTATGCCTTTAAACTACCTATGTTTAAAAAATGTAGACGCAAAAGTATAATTTTACCAAATACGCGGTTTTGATCTTAAAATTTTGTTTTAGGACATCGTCACATTGTTTCATTGCGTGCATTTTTATCGGTGGACATTGAAATAAGGAAAACTATTAATATTCCATAATGTGGACATAACTTCTGTATATAAATATTATTTAAATATTTTTCATCAACAGTATTTATTGTTCAACTAGTTTTATAGATTACAAAGATTTAGTGATAATCCTTTTTAAAAAAGGAATATCCTATAGAATATATTTCAGTTCCACCAATAAGAAAACAATCGATAATCGCTCGGTTCCAGTAATTTCATTACTGATCGGGCACAACAATATTGGACCAACGCTAATCCATATTCGGGGTTACATTCGATGTACCGATGTATCGGAATCGAAAATTTTTGTGCGGTCTGCTACAAAAATTTCTCAATCTAGCTAACAAGAAGGCCGAACAAGAGCTTCAGTACATCTTCTTCTGCTTCTTTCTCACCATCTTCTTCCTCGACATCCGCCTAGCGTTTTGGGCAAATAGTCGATTCTGCTGATTCTGTTGTTGTTGCTGCTTCTTTGCCTCGGATAGTCTTCCCTTGGGACGTTTCGCGTTCTGCGACGATTTGCCGAGTTTCTTCGCGCCTGGCTGCTGCTGCTTCTTTGGCTTGAAGTAACTCGTCAATGGTCTCAGCATCGTGGGATCGCAGGTACCCGGACCGGTCGCTGTTGCATTGCGTAAAGCTCGAATCCAGTCGTTGAGGAAAGCTTGGTAGAGACGAAGCACCCCCGAGTCCTGGATAAGCATGAGGGTGAGATCACCCTCGCGAGCCCAGTTCGAACTCTCGGTAACGATCACCGATTTGTGAGTGATGGGCAGTTGAAGACCCAGATTGAGGATCGCCGTTTCGACCTCGCACAGCATCTGTAACGACGAGACGGTGAATTAGTCTTGACAATTGCGAATAGTATTCTTTTTAAATCTAACTCATGACATACTTAGAATAATAAAATTAGTTTTTATACCCTAATATAATGAGCTAATTGTTCTTTTTATTACGAGAACAATGGTAATATTGTGACCATAAAACATTTCAGCGTCGGTAATGCATCGGTAAGTTTCTCGAATAATAAAAATAAACAGCTTGAGTGGCACTATCTGAAGATTGTCTTGTTCAAAGTGTTATAGAATATTTAAAAGAATTAGTTTTATATGGTAAGTGGCAAAATGACTAAGATTTGTTCTTGACTATATTGCAAGTATCCATTAAAAAAGATCTAAAATGTGGAATACAAACAAAGTGATATTTTAAAAATTTAATTGTCCATTAAAAATCTTTGTGCGTTTCACATACCAATTACACATACACGTACGTTTTTTTCTTCTATATGTTCTCTAGCATCGCGAGTCATTGTGCATCATCACCAATGATTCAATAATGCTTCATCACTGTTTACCGAAGTATTTGTATAAATTGCATTGTTGTTCCGAAGTCAACCTTTTGTTTTTAAAAGAATAGTGTTAAAGATTTACGATTGCATTGCCTTGTCAGTATTTTACAAACAATACCATTGTTTTCGATGAATAGTAATGATTACAACACAATGCCTAATTTTCTAATAAGTAATGCATACTAATTCCACTTCCTTCTACCCCCTTTAATTATGATTTCAAAATTTTCGGTCGTTCAACCCAGTAACCGTCTACTTCGCTCAATCAAATCTCTCTAAAAATTCCCGTCCCAAGAAGCAACAAAAAAGAAAACGCGAAAGCAGATCGCTCACCCTCAGTATCTCGCTATTCATCCCGTCGATGATCTCGTTCCGCCTGGTCACAGTGAGATCGGCATTGATGTTGGACTTGAGCCTGAAGGCGCGCAAGTGATGAAAGGTGATGGCGAACCTCTGCAGGGCGTCATGGAGTCTCGGGAGCGCGCGTTCCGCCTTCTTGCCCTTCTCCAGACACCAGACTTCGCGATGATACCACTCGAGCTGCTTCTCCGGCAGCCAGCTCATCCGGTACTGCTCCTTCAGCACTTTATACACCTGCGCACAGTGAACACGAGAGCACAGGCTTTAGCAAAACCCGCCTTTATTTTGTTATTTCAATCCTCCTATTCTTTATATATATAGCGTCATGGTAAAGTGAGATATCCTTCGCGCCCCCGCCTCGCGCTTTTCTTCCCTCTTCCGCCTGCAGCGGTGCAGACTTCGTTTTCGCTGAATTTAAAGAGGATATATGTGCGCGCGCTCACGTGCCCGGTGACGTCTTGCCTGGATAGCTGTACATGAATCATTTGACCGAATGAATGTATGTATATATATGCATCGTTGTAGGTGCACTGCTATTATTTTAACGCGAGGGGCAATGCAATTTATCAGCGTGGCTATACACGTGTACAGCCATGTATTTGAGCTGATTGTTAAACGTTATCTTGAAAAGTTGAGTTTACACAGGAGATTTATGCTTGCTAATGTCAGCCGAGTCTAATCATCGAGTTATAAGATCTAGAACCTTCTCGCGCACCGGGATAAGGTAATCATAGTGGATTATATATATTTGCATATTAGAACGAGCACCACTAGGTATATCAAATAGGCTCAGTATCAGTGAACTATTTAGCAATTTCGTTTCTCAAAAAGATGACATTTTCATAGATATACGCGTACATGCATGGTATTTTAAAGAAATATTCCAGGTCACGCGGGAGACGGAAATGTCAATAAAACATTAGAAATCCGGCCGCGCAGCAAGAAAGTTCCATATGCGTGGCCCCGAGAAATGTGCAAACACATACGACGTTATTTCAACTGCTTGGCGAAGTGGGCGAAAGCCACACTATGTGCGCGCGCGGAAAAGTCGACAGCGCGATCATATAGCCTGGTTTCTCCTTTTCTCGCGATATTTTTTTTCCCGCGCTCGATATATAGAAAGTGCACGATGACATAATTACTCGGGGATGCTAAGCGTACAGTGGCGCGCCTCGTTCGCGATCGCGTTCCCATGCGAGCATCAGTGGATCTAAAGTGTCCGACGTGCTGGTTTTAAACGCCACCGTAGAGAGAGAGAGAGAGAGAGAGAGAGATAAGCCCGATCTCGCGCGAAAGGAAAAACATCGGCTCTCTCTCTCTGGCACATGTGACCCTGAAGAAACTATAGATGTCAGTTGATACGATTGTTTCGTCTGCACCGAGCTGGTGGTCGCCTCTGTGTGGGTGGCTGCAGAAGAGATGAAGAGGGAGACGGGGGAGTTCGGGAGAAGACAGAGGAACGACGGGGGGAGAACCTCTCATCCTGTGGTCCTGATAATGCGAGCGACGACCGCAGCGATTCTTTTATGCCCGGTGACTTTTACGATCGCCGATCTCACGCTATATACACGTTACCCTTTGCTGCGCGCGAATATTGTCGCTCTCCGGCCAGACCTCGGATTTATCTTTCATACCGAAACATGAGGTCGAAATTATACGGACGGCGAGTTTCCATTCTAAATGTTTTATGACTTTCGAGATGCGCGTTTAGCGAGAGTATATATCTCAAGGTTGTGATTTGAAATTAAAGAGTAGAGTGAATCTAATTCGCCTTGAATTAGAGAAATTTCAGGTACTATAAGATATGGATTATTTACGTTTTGGTACTCGGAAGTAATATTCAAGATATTAATGTTTTTGATGCAACTACGCGATATCTTGCGTTAGAGAGTATATTCGAACACATCCACCGCACACACGCGTGAGTGGCGCTAAATCTTGATACTATACTCTTCCTATATTATCGATCTTGATCATAATTCTTTATTTAACGGCTTGATTAATACGTTCATAAAATATTGAAACTGTACTCATATAATCTAATTGACGTAGATAGAAGGTGAAGAACCGGTTCCCGATCGACTTGACTGTTAAAATAAAAGCAAAACTTATTCACTTTTCTATTATTTAATGAATATTTCATGATTATTTAAAATATTCAATTAGTATATACCGACACGATGTGAGAAATCGAAAAACTAAATTTCAACATTCAGATGTATTTAATTTAATCTAAATCAGTGGAAGTAAGTGACAACGATAAATGTTTAACGCAGTTATTTAATTAAGTTATGCATCTCCAGTGTACATTTGATTCATACGGAATGCCATTATAGTTTATACTTCAAAACGAACAAGTATAAATAAACTTGTACCGAGTCGCTTCCACAATATGGACAGTCTGCCTAAATCTAAAATGCCCCATTTCGCGAAAAATCAAGCGTTTAAGCGGGAAAAAATGTAACGGAACTAAGAGCCTACCTTGGAGTAAATTTCGTGAATGTCTTTGAGATCCTTGCGAAAGTGATTCTGGGCGACCCTCAGCTGCGTCTTGACCCTCTTGAGTGCCCTGTGCACGCTGTGCCTCTGCGGGAACTTCCTGAGGGCCGCGGCAACCGGTGTACCGCATGGCTGCAGCCAGGGCTCCATGTCGAAGTAGGTTTCCGTGTATGTGGCGCGCATGCCGTAGGACGGCGCACCGGAGACGAGGCTAATCGGGCCCAGACCTGAGCTGATGAAGAACGCGAGGCTCGTCAGAGTAGCCGTTTGTGCCACCGAATCTGCAATCAGGCAATTTAGAATGCTATTTTTATTGACTCTGTTTTTATTTACTCGTCGATATGTAGCTGTAAAAAAACATCGGTATTTAGAAATTTCGAGCAGCGATTTTGAGGTGGTGATTTTTCGTTTATTTTATATTCATTTAAAAACTTTACTTTTTTTTCCGTTTAGTCGGAAACTATAATATTTTGTTGAATTTTGACTGATTTAGATTCAGGGAGAGCGGAAATTTATAGGAAGCTTACGATTGGCTTATTAAAACTGTATTATCGATATATAATGCAGCTTCCGTTACATTTTATGAAGCTCTAAACGCACGCTTTAATTGGACGAATATCACCTTTATCACGCACATAATATTATCTCGTAACATAATAAAGCCATGCTGTATTGGACTCTCCTGCCTCGTGTTTCGCATTACCTAATCTTAAGTTAACAAATCCTCGTATTACGAAATCGTCCATTCACGTAACACTTGAACTTTTAATAGATTTCCGCATCTTTATACGTTCGAAATGCATATACACACGGTTCATATCGACACGATAAATGCAGCGTATTTTTCTTTCTTCGCTGGGATAAATCATGCTTTATACACAGCTAAGAGCACAATATCGACGTTTTTACGAGCACAAAACGGAAACTTTAAATCCTCAAAAGAATATCGACGCATATAAATGCACACACATGTGTGCGTATACAATATATACGCACTGGACGTGGCGTACGCCATTAACCGCGTATAAAAGTTCACCGGCGGATTATCCTGGGCTTGCAATCTATATATATATATATATCTAGATATAGGAGAGATTCGCGAGGAGAAGAAAAAAGTGTGGAGGAGGAAGAAAAAGAAGCGAGTCATAAAATCGGTGAATATGAAAAAAGGAGCGAAAGGAAGACAGAGCCCCTCTCTCAACTCCCTCTCTCTCAGTCTCTCACACTCCCGGTCTCTTCCGACTTTCACACCCGGGCGCACCCCGAACCCAAGGTGTACGTCGCTGCACACACTATGGTATCATTGTAGGCGAGAGAGTTTCTCTCTCTCTCTCTCTCTCTCTCTCTCTCTCTCGTATACGCGTTGTACACACACGTGCGCGCGCGCACCTACGCGCCAATTTAACCGGCCGCCAGAGATCATCCACCCCCGCAAAGGAGGAAATGGGTTGTGAATCGAAGAATATCAGGATTTATTGCGCAATTCAAAAGAGCGCGTATCCACGCGGGCTTATATGACTTCCAGCCGCGGCGGCCCGTTGTTCCGATGTGTATTATGTATATTTTATGGCCTAGAGACTCGTGCTTCTACCATAAGGCTGTCTTTTTCTTTTCCTTTTTTTTTTTGTTGTTGATAAAGGAGTATGCCGAACACACGCTGTGCTATGGTATATACTCGCGTGCAGCTTGTACGTATCGGAGGAAGTGTGTTTTCAGTGTCTTTTTTTCTGATTGGCGTGACATTGATGATTGAGATAATTTTTTATTTTAATGGAAGGACGATGTTTATTATTTGTATCGGTGTGGTCAATTAAGGAATGTGTACCGACAAGCTCGAGGTCTTCTGGAAGAAATCATTTATTAACTCTGACGTTTCCTGGATTCGTGCACTGCACGTGGTTATGTTTCATTGCCAATTTGTTTTATTATTAAATATTACTCTATATATTATTAAATTATTCATCTGCAAAAATTAATATAATAGAAAGTATTATTTATTTTTAATGATCCCGATCCCTTTTTTGAATGACCCTAACTGCAGATGCGAAGGCTCCGTAGAAATTTTAAATCATATAATGTGGCAGTGTGAGCTTCACGATGAACACAGATGTGAACTTGTAAGCGGTGTCAATAGATTCAACGTAGGATTTTCAAATATACCAGCGTGCAACATAATGTGAAAATTTCAAAATAAATGTAAACTACAAATTTCAAAACGATATGATATATCTGTATATATATTTTACTAATTTTCGGTAAACAATAAATTAATTTAAAATAGGTGAAATGATAGGGTTGCTCGAGGCGTACAGAATATGTCACGTTATTTTAAATAACATGTAAAATTAGAACATCATGAAACTCAGCTAAGATGCGTCTTGGTAAATTGTTAATAGTGTTAGTTTTTGTTTTCTTATTAATTTAAATTACTTCAACATATAGTGTGTTTTTTTTTGTAGCCGAATGAGGGGCGTAAAATAGACTCTGGAAACGTCACAAATATACTAAGTTTGCCAAAGTATTTTGTTTGCCCCGATCAACCATATCATTCCACCTATTTTACAATTATAGCGAACATTAATTTCCTTTTCAATAACTATAAAGGTTTATTATTATATATAGTATAAAAAATTAGTTCGCAATTCCAAGTCGGTATTCGAGATTCAAATCATAAATTAAAAAAATATATATACGTCTAACTATTAGTAAGTTAAAAGCTAGCACGCGTCATTGCATATTGCTTACCAATTTTATAGCTTGGGAATCAAAAATACATAAGTAATTTGAGAAAGGAATAAACTTCAAAAAGCAATATTCACTTCGATATAACAGAGAAGTGCGGGGAAGTTATTTTACCCACAGGAAATTCAATAATAATTCCCAAGAAAAACCTGCCTTTACTTTAAATTAAGTAACAATTAAATATAAAATAATATTTAATTATAGTAATTTTCAATAAGTTCAGTTACGCTAAATTATTCGACCAGCCGTAAAAAGTGGCATTTATTTATTTTTAATGCCTGTTCAGGCCACTTTTCAGTATCTGTGTACTATCCATTCAATTCAATAAGTTTTCAAGTGTACTACCTGACCAGTCTAATTTAGGAAACCTTCTGCGCTCTCGCGAGAGAGTTTTCATGTACGAGTTAGTTCGGTGCAAGCCAGCGTCAACTACGGTCGCACTTGACACGCGCACACACATATACATCACATTTCATTTGTGACTAATTTTAGTTGAGTGCAATAAACTCATTCTTTATTAACACCAGTGTTCAACTACTTCACCCACTGCTCCTTACCACCGGCTAATCTCTGTTCGGTACTCGCAAAGACTTTCAACAATAAATCAACTGATAAAGATGCATACAATGCTAAAAAGGTATTTTTTCTTTTTTTTTTTTATAAGAGTTAATAAAAATAACTATTTTTACCTCCTATATATGTAAAGATTAACTCCTTCAAATAAGATTATATAATTATAGGGTCTGTAGATTCCTACCTTACCGCTATAGTCTGTAATTTTGCATCGAACAAAATATATAAAGATAAAGATTAATTTTTGGAAAAAGCGCTCTGACGCCACCTGGGTAATGTTATAAATATTGTGTGGTTTCAGTTTCATTAAATTCTATGCAGAATTCACGGAGATTTTCGTCAATGAAATTTTTGTCTGAAATCTCAGTCAATTACGGACGGAATTAGATAAAACTGAAATCACACAATATTTACAACATTACCCAGGTGGTGTGAGAGCGCTTTTTCCAAAAATTAATCTTTATCTTTATATATGTTCAATACAAAATTACGAACTCTAGCGGTAAGGTAAGTGTCTACTGACATATAGCCCATCCCCTTAAGAGGATGCCGGAGTCGCCTGTTTTAACGACATTAGGTTTTTCAAACTTTGCTCTTTAACAAATTAACCAATTCACTTGAAACTTTTAGAGATGATAGAATGATCATAAATAGAACGCGCTCAGCCCAGAAATTTCCGAAAACTAAAATAATATAGAAGCTAAAGAAGAAAATACCAAATTTTTACTGATTTCAATTTAGTCCAAGAGATGGCATGATTCTGACTTTGCAATTATATTTCAAATTAAAAATAGTATATTTACACAATTTATTGGTAATTTCAGGGCTGAGCGCACTTCAATTATGATCATTCTATCATCTCCTAAAATTTCAAGTCAATTGGTTAATTTGTTAAAGAGAAAAGTTTGAAAAACCTTTTGGGTATTTCGATGTAGTACGGGCGGGAAATTTAAATTTTTAGTGACTCCGACGTCCCCTTAAAGCGGATGGACGGTGCCATAAAGGACTACTTATGCCACGGATAGGCGTGGCAACGGATTCACGCCTCGCAGTGCTATAAATTAATTAGTTACAGGTTTTACAATAAGTGCTGAGTTCCACTTATAGCCAACAATGAAAATACCAGTCAAGTACCCGAACTCCCCTATTAGAAGAATATAGACAGATTTCTCAATGCACCTATTTAACGATAAATTTTTCAACATTCCAGCAAGAGTATACCTGCAAACTTCTCAATAGACCATCAAACTCACAGCATCTTTATACGTAGCCAATAAAAATCCAACTCGCGGACGTGGTATTTTTCAATAAATTTCGATGATTTTATTTTACGCGGCGAGGGTCAACTCTCGTCAGCCGCTCATCGAAGCGTGATCACGCGATATTATCCGATGTCCTTGCGCACCGCAGCAGCAGCAACAGTCTGAATTGGTCCATGTGCTCCAGCATCTCCCTATCATTCGTAATATCATAAAGTTCCAGCGAGACGGAAGAGAGAAGCCGATCCCGCAGCCAATCGTTAATTGATTGAATCGTCGGCCACGTCGCTCTACTCGGTGAAATACATATAAAAATAACGCCGTACCGATACGCATATTGTATATATATCGTACGCATACGCTAAGTCGTATAATTAAGCGGGCGAGTTTCGCTCCGAGATTGCGGCGGACTGACTTGTCTCGTGCCACTACGTCGTCGTCGTTTAACGATGAGAATGCCGCGGCTGTGCGTGTATACATACAGAACCCAAGGCCGCCATTGTTTGCGAGCGAAAAGGTTTTCATCGATGAATGAAAGGACTTTAACGACCGACGACATATATTTATTTTATGGTAGTGCGCTACTTGCACGTCCATTTTTTACCTCCCTCCCCTGCCGCCTTTCACAGATATATACACAACGAGTAAAATTTCAATATTTTGAAATCGCAACAGCAGCTCGTTCGCGCGCGAATTTCCTAGAAAAGAAAAATCCTCTGCGAATTTTTGCGCAACTTAACGCCGCGGCCTGCAGCCGAGTTTATAAATAAACGCGTCCAATATCGTAATTGTGTCCCACCGCGCGCGCGTGACGTGATTCGCGAAATATATATGTACATATAGGCAGAGGGGAAGATGTTGTGCATTATGCAGCTGCGGCGCGAACGCGAGTGTACGAGCCCACGCGAGCTGTCGTCGCTTCTTCAAACCCGCGTGCAGTATATGTGTGATTTTTCACCGTGACCAGAGGTGGAGGACGCAAGAGTCAGCTCCGTCGCGCAGATGATGATGATCGGGTGCATCGTCATTGTTCAGCCGCCGTCGCCGCAGCGGCAAACGCCTTACGTGTCGGCTCGGCTCTAAATCACGATTCGATTAGCCGTTCACGCCCCCGTTATATATTCCCCGCTCTTCTTCGCTCGTCATGCTCGACTTCTTTACAATTACCAATTTTTCCAGGGGACCCAATTGCGCCTCTATGTTTGGAATACAGAGTGAAATAGTGAAATTGGTGTATACAATAGGTAGGTACAATAGGTAGGTATAGCATGGGTGGCCTTTGTATGAGCAGATTCTAGTATACTGTATAGACCAGGCGTTGAAAGAGAGAAGGAAAACAATATGTTTCAGTAACTAAAGAAAATTTGATGAGTTTCTGCAAATTGGCATTCACACCCGGCGTTCATAAGAATAACAAAGAATAGCCATTATTGGCTTTTTCTGGGATGCCATTACGAGGTATATTATCTTTATAGTACTGCGTGACGTAAATCCGCACTTACGCCACGCCTGTCCGTGCCGTAGGTAGCCCTATCTGGCACTGTGACCGCTACGTTTAGTCACTTACTTCACGGTGCCATAAGGGGCTACTTACGGCTCGGAACCTTTTCCGTTTTACCTCCGCCTTCTATGCGCAGAAGTCGAAAACTCGTCTCTCGCGTCGCTTGGCTCGTGCAGGCGAAAAATCTAGCAACATCGCATTCTCATCGTCGTTTGCAAAGCAAGTTTGTTTACTGCATGAAAGCGTGCCGAAAGAGAGGTTACCCACAATTAGAGTAGAGAGAATGTAGAATTTAATAGAAATTAATAGAATTTTTAAAAAACAAAATTTAAAATGTTCTAATAATCTTTATTTTTTATTATAAGAGGTGAAATAATTTTTATTTATTCTTTATTATTGGCATGTACCAATTTAAAAAAAAATATTTATACGTGTTATTAAAATTAATATAAATAAATGTTCACAATTTTTCTATATTTACACGATTTTCTCGTCGTTTGCAGAGCAAGTTTGTTTATATAAGCAATAGTAAACATTAAACGTCACAGTGAACAGAGAAACTTAAATGCTTCAGTTTCGACAAAACAACGCCGAGCGACGCGTCACTCTCCCCCACGAAGCATTCCGGTCGTGCTTGAATTGACACATTTTAAACAAAAAGTGAGGAATTGACTTGAGGGAAATGGTCAATAATAAAGCCAATAATAATACTGTGCGTGAGACAAGTGTACAAAATCTGCAACGCATCGACAAATTGCTGAATCTTCATATTAAACTAAAAGAGCAGAGTCAGGAGCGTAAGACAAAGATGATACTGCGCAAAGCGATGTTAATAACGATAACGGATGAACTTAGCTGTAAGGTAAGTCTACTCAGGCGTGTTCTAGCAGTTCTTCGTGCGAAATCTACGCACCTATTCAAAGAAGTGGCATTACAGGTATGTTTTATTGAGCATTAAGAAATATTACTTATGTCGACTGTACTGTACTATAAACTGTTTATGTATTATTGAGCACAAATTTTTGATACCGCCTTAACCCATTAAGAACGTTCTCTTTATCAGTGGCACTCAACCTAAAGTAACGGGGCGCCATGTAGTTGTTCTATACTCGAGGAACGAAAAATTTGAGAACCGTTTGCGTTTTACCTCCGCCTTTTATGCGCAGAAGTCGAAAACTCGTCTCTCGCGTCACTTGGCTCGTGCAGGCGAAAAATCTAGCAACGTCACATTCTCAGCGTCGTTTGCAGAGCAAGTTTGTTTACTTCGTGAAAGCGTGCCGAAAGAGAGGTTACCCACAATTAGAG
>UELV01012343.1:0-26793 GCA_900490015.1 Megastigmus stigmatizans | reverse complement strand
AGAGATATATATATATACATAATATCTCTTGCGTGAGAATCTCGACATTCCTGCTGCACCAGCAGCGAAGATCCATCGATAGATTCGAGCGCTCCTCCGAATTAAAAGTCACGTAACCGATTACCGTCATCGTGCCAATGTGTATATAGTTATATATATATATATATATATGTATACAAGTCCCGGGGTACGGAACAAAAGCCGCAGTCGAGGATCGAACAACTTGTGCGCGCGAGAGGATGAAAGATCTGGGTCAAGAGAAAATCGCGTACAGTGTGCACGCGGCGGCGGCGGCGACTTAGCATCTGTCCCGTAAAAGATCGCTTTGGGCGATTTAACGAGGAGGCGCTATACTCGTTACAGTGACAGTCGCTCTCTCTCTCTCTCTCTCTCTCTCTCTATCACTATTCGCGTTAATTGATGCCACCGAGCACGATGACGATGAATATTGTCGATCGATAATATTAAGCTCCTCGCGGTGAGCGCGGGTTAGCGATCGCAGTCGAGATCGCATAAGGATACGTTCGGACTTTGGATATCGGCCTTTGGATTGCTATTACGATGAACAGTCGAAATCGCTGGTAATCTGTACAAGTGCAGGTGCTTTCATTGTCGTGAAACTTGCACAATTTCAAATGTGATTCTGTGAATTATAGTTAGTAATCTGAATAATTTCTTGAATTCTAGATGCGCGCAATGAATTATTAAATTTAACGATCGTCGTAATTGGAGATATAAAAACGGGTTGAAAAGAGTAACTATTCAATTACAAGCCTATTCGCATATATTTCTAAGAGGAAGATTTTTTGCACTTAATCAGATTCCTATAGGTGTAGGGTAATATAATAGTGTAAGATTAAAAAAAAAACATACATTTAAATTAGTTCTTTTGAAGAATACTATCATATAGACGAGACGGTTTTTATTTTAATAAAAATTATCTTGTTGAATTTTTAATAGTTCTCAATATTCCCTGATTTCGACTTCTTAACAAAACAAATTCTCAGCTCCACTTCGTTTAACCTGTGATTAATTAATCAAATACTGCTTAATTATTATTGGCACTGGATAATACTGTTAAAAAGCATAATGGCACAACTTACTTCTATTGTTATTTACCCGATTAAAGTGAATATATAATTCAATATATTATACATATAAGGATATTAAAATTAAACTCGATTACATATAGGCTACGAGGAAAATCCGAACTCTTTAAAGCGTATAAACACAATGAACCTGGTTGGCCGTGGCAAAAAGTCATAATTGACACACCAGATATAAAAACTCGAATGCAACTCAGGGGCGGTAAGAGCACAAGTGATAGTATTGCGGAAGCGAGCCTTGAACACGTAGAATTCAATATAAAAAACATTGCCCAAGGTGCGGTAAACGATCTCACGAACTTGCGCGCACCTTGTATTAATCGCGCCCGAGACATTCTTTATTATACATTTCGCGTATGCCCGATTAGCCGTGACTTTGCCCAGGGCTGAACTTTTGATGCGACAACAAAGAGCCGCCGATATACCTGCGCCTAAGATATATTATACTTTCGCTATTCGTTGCTTTTATGTCAACTAAGTGGATGAAATCGAAAGTTGTACAATCGAAAAGTTAACGTTGACACAAAACTTAGTAAAAAATTGATTTATTTCTTAATTCATTCAATTGTTGAACGGCGCTATTTGAAATCAAAAATCATGTACAATCAAAAAGGGAACGTTGGCACAAAAATTAGTAAAAATGTTATTTATTTTTTAATTCATTCAATGGTTGAAGGGCGCTATTTGATATCAGAAATATCGAAAGTTTCGAGTAGATGCGCAGGGTAAAAATATATTCGACAGTGACGTCGTTTCGAAGTCGCTCTATAAAAATGTGAAAGCATTTATAAAAAACAGTCATTCGTATAAATTATACTACATGGAAATACAAGTATAATACAAGTTTCGATTGTAGAGCTGAAAGTATGTCTTGAGTATGCGAAACGAACTGTTTGATTGATCAAGAAAAAGTGAAATTCTACCTGTATATATAAGGATGCTGCAGAGTTGCCTTCCGAACACTACTTCACGTCGATTGCGCAACAGGTGCCGCAATGACGCATATTCAAAATTTGCAAATTCCAAATTTTACTGTACACGAATTGCTTAATTTTAATAGCCGCAAAAACGCAAACTGCCAACTCACGATTGCATTAAATTATTGGTTTCTCGGCATTATACGAAATTGAAGTACACGAAGATACAAAACAAAGGTGATGCTTTTTATGGAATATTTTTCTGGTACTTTTATCTAGCTTATAAAGCACCGAACCGCGACGAAAATGATTAGCTCTTCAGAATTATAAATTAATGGGCGGTGCGTTGTTAATTGAGCGTTAGTATTTGATAAGTGGCAATAATACAAATTGTCCAGTTGCGATAAACCGCGACGTTCGACTTTCTCGCGTGTATAATAAGACGCCGATGGCCTTTTCCCCTTTATGGCATGATCGAATTCTTTTACTGGGGGCGCAAACAAAATCAAATAAAATATAAGATAGGATTCGCCTCGTCGTTGCACTAATGCATGAAAAACAATGCTGCGTGACAATAATCAATCTCGTTGACGCAATGCACTTCATTTTTTTCATTGAAGACGAAAAAGAATTAAGAACAGACACCGAGTGATAAATTTACATATATTTAGGATGTTTATTCACAATGGAAATATCTTCTATATCTGCACTTGCACCTCTTATCGTTATGAATAAGTAAAATCTCTCAAATCAAATGTGATATCACTGAGGTTTACTTGGAATAAATAATAAAAATAAGTCTCGATAAGAATTTTTTTTAAATGCCTGATAAATTTTTATCAGTTTCTATCGTTTTAAGCAGATAAAGTTAAGTTATGAATTCTTTTTTTGTTTAAACAAAATGAAATTATTTTCATGGTGCCTGATTTTTTTTATACATGCACGTACATGCAATTAATACTGCTAAAATACCAAAAAATGAAAGGTTGGAAAGAATTCTGACTAGCCACATGATCTATTATTTTTATTATTAACATAGAAAAATTCAGTCAATACAATCAGTACAGTATATTTCCGATGCAAGAAAATAATTTTATATGATAGAAAAGTATTTTATTTATTAACCATTAATTATATACCGACCAAAGTCTTACAAATTTACGTTTGATTTATAGTCACAATTAGTTAACATCTGTACATTAATACTGAAATCTCAGTGCATGGAGGCGAGCCAATCTATACTAATTTATACAAAACTTATTTGGAATCAAAATACACAGCTTAGTAAGCTTAGAAAAGGATGAATTTATCAGGTAGTTTTATTGTACGATAACCATCCTTTCTCTTCGTACTTGTGCACACACCTGTGCAGCCTCTCAATGAACAGAGAATTGCCACTCTGCGTTTGTATGACCTTTTGCATGTCACCAGACTTGGACTCCTCTTTGTCGGCTGTCATAATCTTCAGTAAGAATGGGCAGTGACCGAATTCCACGAAGGCGTCGATCTTCAATCTGGCATCAAACTTGTCCCTCTTAAACGGCTCCACATCGCAACTGAATTTCTCGAGGGTAGCGATGAAGGTGTCGTAGTAGCGATCCATAAGCTCGTCGAAATTCCTCTCCGTAACTTCGCGATTGAGATTAGTCATGAGGAAGAAAGTCAGCTCGCGCAGTGGACTAACGAAGAGGAAATTCTGGAAGTCGACGAACTTGATGTCGGTCACTTGGTCTGTTTCCGGATCCTTGCGGAACATGTAGTTGTTGACCCAAAAGTCCGAATGTATGATGGTGGCCCAAGGCTCCTCTGGGATTTCCGTCATTGTTTTTGGCAATAGCTCGGTGAAAATGTAATGGACAGCTTCGACATGCTTGGACAATACAGGGTCTGTTTGCATCAGTTGCATAAAGCTCATCATCATCTCTTGGAAGTCTTCGAGCTTTATGTTGATGCATTTGGCGCGAGTTTTCACAATCTCGAAATATTCTGGCTTGTGGCTCTTCAACGCTATACCGAGTGCGTGAAAGCGAGCGAGTGCGGTAATGGCAATTTTTGCGTGCGGTAGATCCAAACCTTTTCAAAAATTTGTAAACCATTAGTTTTCCTCCTTCTTTATTGGCACTGTTTAATTATTGTATCCAAAAAGATATTTACTATTGATTTATTTCAAACTGCAAATGTGCAATAACTAATATCTATTTTGAAATTATAAAAAGCAAACGTAAAAAAATATTTGTGAAATTTAGATACAATTATTATCGATCATTGTATTATCTGCAAATATCTAGATTGATTTTTTTAAAAAAGAAAATCGATTGCTTTTAAGTGAGCTTTATATATTTCTTTATTAATTAGAGTTATATTATTAAATGCATCTCGTTGAAACCTTTTTCTAAATTGATGCAAAACACTCCGTTAATAGGACCTTTTTGCTTCAGCCTTGAATTACCGACGCAGATGATATTGTACGTAAACGATTGAATTATTGAATTATCTATTTTAAGAATGGTATAAATTGTAAGATTACTTTTAAATTGTGCTAAATTAAAAACTATTACTAAGATTTATTCAAAATAATCACAAGTAAAAGAATATTAATACAGAAATTCAAAGAGATTATTTAAATTTCATTAGTTTCTAATTTGTATCATTTTATATTAATTGATATAATAAGAGTTAAAAATGGCAATTGCATCTCATTCAATAATAATATGTAAATAATAGCGGAGCTTGAAAGATATAAATTCTTGAATAAAAATCAACCTTGCCGTCTGTCGGCCAAGTAGTATCCCTGCTTCTTGAGATTTCTGAGTAAGATGACGGTATCATTGTCAGGATCGGTGATTGGCAGCGGCGAGTATCTCACACCGAAAAATTCCGCCTATATATCAATAAGCTCGTCGTCTTCGAGACCAAATTCGCGCTCGAGTTTCCGATAAGCCGGTAGGAGTTGCTCGTAGACGAAGGCCTCCTTCTTAAAAGTCACCTCGGTGTCCAACATAATCCTGTACCTCTCCAAGGCTGGCAGCAATTTAGCAACCAGATGCAAATCCTCCTCCACGTCCGCGGAGTCACTTTTCCTCTTGATGACGGCATCCACTTTCAGAATGCTGCTGCCGTAGTTCTCGCCTGGCGGTAGCAGAGACTCCGTGGTATATTTAATCACGACCAAATCCTCGCCTAGTTTCTTGCGCAACAATGGCTCCAGATCGCGTAGCTCGACATTGTACATCTTCCCGGAATCTGACATTTTTTTATCATAAAATGCAAGCGTGTAGTATGTAATGCTAACTGTGCGTTGCCGTCAATGTCTCGGCCACTACTAACCTACTCCCATAAAAGTTATATTCTAGTCGGATAAGGTGCGTCCATTAAGTGGAATCTCTATTTGGAATAGTGCGACGTAGTGAAGGTCTATCCAAGGAGAGGGGGTAGTATTTTTTTAGAGCCATGAGAGATGCATACACATCTCGCGCGTCTATCATAACGGAGCCGATCCTAATAGATTACGGTGAATAATCGAATAATAAATAAATCATCATTGTTGAGGAAAGATAATTTTTATTAAAAATATAATCTTTTGTTATCGTGTATAAGTTTATGTAGCACAATGATAAAAGTAATCAGGCCGATTTCTTTATTTTAAATAATTATTATATTTATCAGAAGTGTGTTTAATGTACTTGTAGCGCTGAACAAATACTAATTTATTGCAGCCGAAAATTTGCATAAAATAGATTTATGGGTACAAAATATGTAGGTAATCTTCGGTTTTTCGGTAAATTGAAAGTTTTAAACGATTGAAGTTCTTCATTCTTATTACGGCTATTCTTCTTTCTTCTTGATACATGAATAATATAAAGATTGCATAGTCCTTTAATCTAAAAGTTTGAATTTTAAACACTGAGAAGTAATTCAGAATGACGTATATTCAATTTTAATTACATGGCAGATGTCGTATATTATCATTATATACGATTATGTCAGCTGCGGTGTAATACATAAACACAACTGATACTTATAGAAATTCAAATCGTCAAGCGATTTGAAGACTAGACACCATCTATAATTAAAGTGCATAAAGCATATATTTCCTACGAAACGCACTTTAATACTATAAAGTTAGAACGATTGCATGCGAGAACAGATTGTCACGCGTAAAGTTTTTTATCCAAAAGGAAAAATAAATTCAACAATTCAATTTCAATATGAATGAAATATTTCTAATTCATGTTAGAATGCAAACATAATAAGCTAGATTTAACATTCGTGTACAAAATACTGTATACACGCGAAACCTAAACATTCCAGCTTCGTCGTTAGAATCCAAACTTTATCGCTCCTAGCTGTTGCCGAGGCTGTTGCAGTAGCCAAAAGTAACGAAAAAAAATCTCGCAAATTGTATTATTATCCAGGAAACGATTTGGCACAGCTCTTGACTGCCTGTTGAGCGGCGCATTATTATCCTCGTTACGGAATTTATGTTAAGCGCGGCTGAAAATAACATCACAGCTTCTTCTTCATCTGCAGTCAAGCCTTTTGCTCAGCGCCGTAACAATGATATATATATATATGTATAGCGCGTTAGGGAGAAATTGCCCGCGGGCGAGTTTTATTCACGGTCAAGATTGGAATTTCAGTGTACATGGGAGCGGACGATAATGCGATACCGAGAACAAGAGAGAGAGAGAGAGAGAGAGAGAGACTGCATATTAAGAGGGAGAAAGAGTTGATGAATACAAGCGAGATAAGGGCAGTTCCTGGGAGTGTATTTGCGAGAGCTTGGGCATATTGTGTGCAGATTAGCTGGCAGAGTTCGGTGACAAATTGAAATTTACGACTTGGTGGTATAATTTAAATGGCTCTGTTATTAAGATAATTAGCATTTTTCGCGTGCGCGCGACACAATATCTTAATGATTTGTTTTGATGCTTTTCACGGCTTATTGCGGTTCTTTCATTCATCATTCAGCCTTATAAAGTTTATAGCTGTGTATCAGAACGCTCTATTGAAATAGAAAGATTTATAGTAGATCACGCTACGTGGGATTGAGGGAAAATCTTGGACAATTTAGAACCCGATTGAATTGATAGCCGAGCGGTTAAGTTCACGCACACGGCGTATGAAATCGGTGGCGCTCAGAACGCCAAACTAGCTGTGAAAAAACCCTGAATCTTCCTTTTTTTAGGTACCTTCAACATTCTTTTTCGCAAGCTAAATAATGTTACTGTCGCGAAACTAAACTTTAAAAGAAAAGCTATTTATTCATATATTTCTAAGAGTTGGTTGTAAAAAAAAAACCTTAAAATTGGAGGAAAAACTAAATTTGTTTATCGATTTTGCAATAACGATAATTTTGCACAATACAATTACCATTCCGGTTTTATATTCATGTTCAGCGATATCGAAAACCCCCGAGAATATATTTTTGCATCAAAAATCATTAAATAGAAGGAAAACCTTAATTTGTTTATTGATTTTGCAATAACAATAATTTTGCACAATACAATTGCCATTCCGGTTTTATATTTATGTTCAGCGATATCGAAAACCCTCGAGAATTTTTTTTAGAAGCGGAAATCTCTTATTTGAAACACTCTTATAACTGATTCTAATAAATGCTAAAGATAATTTGAATAACAGAAACAGATACCTGCAAAATAAAACGCTTAAGGAACCTAAAAAAAAGGAAGATTCGGCGTTTTTTTAAGTAGATGCAACCTTCTGTACAGACGGTTGAAGCAACCTTCTTT
Organism: Megastigmus stigmatizans; assembly: GCA_900490015.1. NCBI lineage: Eukaryota > Metazoa > Arthropoda > Insecta > Hymenoptera > Megastigmidae > Megastigmus > Megastigmus stigmatizans. The sequence goes on along the minus strand of UELV01012343.1, from coordinate 19,017 downwards.
GTCGAGGTTATAGTCACTGTCGCACACGCTGGATCTATTGTATTTTTTTTCCGTGAGTCAAAGACGAGTGGTATATATATCCCATTTTTCCCTTTCCCTTGGCTTGACTTTCCCTGGCGCCGCGCCGGGAGGGAATGTCGCACTTAAGCAAATTATGATGAAGGGATCTATGGAAAGAACGCATGCATAACTCACGATTATCAATCGAGGCATATTGTTTCTTGTATAAAAAAGAACACCGCGGCATTTCGTATTATCCATTAATTATAGCAGAAACTTTTAAGGTCGCCCATAACAGCTCTAGACTTTGCACAGACGCCACTTTTTCTCAGCATTACGGTACCGTGCATTCTGCATATGCGAAAAAAGACCAGAATATACACAGAAACTACTCATTACGTTCTCCACGTGTATACCGCACGAAATCCACAACAAAAAATTGGCCGGTCGGCGGATCGATTCCGCAATGCAGTCGATTTACCAAAGCTGGATGGAGTATACTTGTACGATAGTTTTTCTCTCCTAAAAGATACTCCAATTAGCGTCGTCGTTTCTTCTCCCCGCGCGTGCATCCATATTATATTATACACGCGGTCCAACTGAAAGTCCGCAGCTTATATGCGTGTATTTGCCTTTATATATACATATATCTTGGCTCGACGGAGCGCGCGAACTACACTAGCGTTTTTTCCGCTACCGTTTCGCGTGCCTGTGGCAGAGGCAAAGAAAAGTACAGTAGCACCGACGATTTGCCACTTCCGGCGTATAGAAAGTCCGATTTCTTCCTCGTCACGCTGCCGCTACCAAGTGGCACTTCGAGCTCCTCCGTACATATACAAACACACACACATATATGTATATATTTTCATTGGACGCTGCGAACAGGAAGTGCCGCACAAGCATATGTATACATGCACGAAAATCCTGGATAGGATGTATAGCTTTGATGACTTTATTAGAGGAGGAGATCGAGTTTCTTGTGTGCAGTGCATTTCGCAAAGCCTCTTTGCGACTGCGATGAAATTTTGTTTTCTTTTAACGTGAAATCTTTTTCTTTTTTTTTTTATAAATTCATCGAGCAATTTTGGAATGAAACGCAATTTGACTTTTAACTAGACTGCACATCATCGTGATCGCGAAGTCTGTATAACCATAAAAGGAGAGGCGACTCCACGTTTTTCGGGAGATGATAACATAATTGTTTGTAAATCGCTGCTAGCGGCGGTTGAAGAAAAAAGCCGCAAAACAAGACGAATTTCGCAATGATCGTGCAATGGAGGAACGAGCTTCTGAGGTGTACAATACACAGTGAGCCGGTTACAAGTATGAATTTTTCGCGGTGGCCCCATGTGCGTGCCGCCGACGCCGTCGCCGTCGCGACGTCTCGAACGTTGACCCGCAAACCGGCTTGTAACTTATATATATATATATATCTAAATCCTCGATCCTCCTCGCGGTGGAAATCTTTTTCTGTTTTTTTGTGTAAAGGACCGCGGAAAAACCGCAGATTCGATTACGCACTTTGTATCCTTTCGGGGCTACATGGTGATGCCTTGTTACTGCTGCAGGATAAAATGCGATTGTGTAATTTCTGGTGCGGTATACAGCTTTGGAAATGATGGGTTTAGCTCCGAAAAGTTGGCTAGTACAGTTTGTCGTTAAGTGTAGAAAAACGAGATAATCGTATCGCACTTTAAAGTAATTTTTCCAATTGAAGAAATCAAATTTTTTTTTAATCGAGTATTTGAAACCTATTGTTTGGATTGGAACTTACACATATTTTCAATATTTAATCTTTTCATTCGTATAACTTTTCTGTGAATAACTAAGATCCCATACGAAATTAAAAGTGAACATAGTTAATATATTTAACTGCATGCGATGTCTGACTATACTCCGGACTTACCCACTAATTCTCATAAGATGTATTATATAAATACGCTGCTCATATTTTTTTCAGTTTCAAGTTACAGTCCGGTAGACTGTTTTTAAGAAATATTAACTACACGGGTATAAAACTTGGCAATTCTCTGGTTAAAAAAGTACGGTGATATTTCACCTGATTTAAGCTGATTGTTTGTAATTAACAAAGAATGGTTAAAACTCGAGTCACGCATAGCATCTAGCATGTATATGTATATTAACACTACAAGAGACTCAGGATTGATTATTTATCTACATTTTAAAAATTTGTTAAATAGAGAAAAATAATGTAAATAATTAAACACTTAGGGTAACCCTAGTTACTATAAAATTTTTGTTTTGTTACACAAAATTATACAATTGTGCACTTCACAGTTATTAATACATTTACCTTGACTTAAAGCACATATATATTTTATTGAATTATATCCCTATATATCTTTGTGTTGTGCAGTTTGACTAAGCAGCGGGAATAAAAAAATCATCTTTCAAATTTATCTAATTAGACTCATTATGTTTTCATTTCTAATGAATAAGCGATGGCTAATCATTGACTTCTTATGTTTGCGCAGGTCTTGATGAAACAGTGAAGCTGATCGAGGCATCGGGCGGCACATGCTACGGCTACGTCTGCGACTTGTGCGATAGGGAAGACGTATACAAGAAGGCAGCACTGCTCGCACAGGAAGTCGGAAGAGTAAGTCTTTTTTCTTTTGGATTCGTTGCAACTCTTTTCAAACTGTATCGTGTGAATATATACCTCTATTCCTCCTATAACTCGTGCCTGCAACTAATTGTTTCTCATGTGTAAAGCGGCTCATTCATAGTCAATGCGGCCAAACAATAGTGGCACGCTTTCTGAATTTGCTAATTTAAATCTATTGGATAAAGTCTGAAATTAATTATACGATTTCTTTCGAAAGCCGATTGACTTGTAAACAATCTTTGTACAAATACTTTGATGTCAAAGCGTAAAGAGTTAGGCAAGCGCGTCATTAACGGTTTGCTAAACATGTTGAAACTGGCCAGTTTTCTTTGGCTATTAAGTGCTGCTGAACAATATACTAATGAAATTACGCACATACATATCACATCTAAATCTGCATTTACAGTTATTCATCAGATGAAAGGTCGCACGATAAGATAGTTAATTCACGATAGAATTAATCTTTTCGTCCATTCATTTTTCAAAATTTGAAATTGAACTTTTTAAATACAATTGAAATAATCGATGAATAGTACATGAACAAATAACGAAGAGCAATAAAGCACGTTTGTCATGCTTCGCGAACCCTATAATGAACCCTCAGACTAATTTTGGTGTAATGCGGTCAACTTACACAACGCATGAGAAGACACTTTAAGTCACCGTTAATGGCTTCGAAGAAACACTTCGTGATCATGAGCAAAATCAGTATTTTCAAGTTCATTAAAAAGTATTATGAACTGCCGGTGGAAAATTGTTTTTTAGAGAAAAAACACTGCTTTATTATGTTTAAGCACTTCATTAGTGTATTCATTATCACAATATTATGCATATACTTGAAAAGGACCAATTTCAAACATGAAATTTTCTATGTAGAAAATTTAGTACATTGTTCAGATACGAGAATAACAAGTTAGTACACATTGAAGCTTATTATTTCCGTCTCGGTCTCTTGGTTTTCTATTAAGATTTTATGTTGTTATACTTGAAATTATTGACTCGATCGATTCAATAACTTTCACGTTTTCTAATGATTTGTTAGATTATATATTATTTCCAAGAAAAATATAGTTGCATATTCAGATTCCATAACTTTCTCGATGTACGCCCTGTGCAGGCGTTTGGAGGGGATACGAGTAAACTACTGAAGCACTACATAGTGACGAAAAAGGACAATGAAATGTATGTTTTTATGGGAAATCTGTAAAAAATATTCTATCTTTGAAAATATTAGATATAATTATAATTAATTTAAATATATTTCAAATCAATTTCTCATTAATAATTTTTGTTTACGATTTTCTAATACACATATATATTTGCATTTTTAACTGCAAATCAAAGGTTGGAGCTTCACTAATTAAAATTTGAACGAATCCTTTATAAAAAAGAATGGCACTAATTACTTCTATTTTTCCATAAAAAAAGCTGTCGTAAATATAACTACATCCAGAACGAGTTAAGTGTAGCAACTTACACTCAAACGAAATCCAACGAGCAGGGATAGGCAATTCGTCGGATATGTATACACATGTGCCTATAGACACGAAAACCGAGACTCGGTGACACATTACGAAAGTCTCGCATCGCGGATTACGCCAGCGCCTGGCCACAGGTTGCGCGATATGCAGTAACTAAAAGCCTACACCTATACACACATATATCATCCTGCATATATGGAAGTACTGACCCGATTCTAGACTCTCGCGAGAATCTCCGTGTGGCGTGCACGTGGAAGATGCTGCTGCTTATATGGTGCAGCTGCAGCGGTCCAAATGGGTATGAGTCTGTTAGTCGGTTACCAGTTTGTCGGACACGCCGAGAGACGGGACAAAAGAAAAACGTTGAGACTCGCTGTGTTGCAAGGGGAAAAAAGGTGCGCGCTCGATAAGATCCGTTGTTGTGTCTCGCGAAAGTAGACGTGTACAGTTAGGTTAATTGATAAATTGATCAAGGGATTTTTATTTGTCGGGAGATTAATGCTCCTGGACCGTGTATTCTTTTTGTTTATGCTGATCGTGACGAAGCTCTTGTATGGCGGTATGGCGCGAATATCGAAAATTTACTCGGTCATAAATGATATTAACTCCAGACAACCAGGTTGGAGCTAAATATACTGTTGACCTATACAGTTATTCGCTAACCAGCGCTCCCTTTCTAAGAATTTTACTTTGAAGTTTACTCGACCGATGCAGGAAATCAACTCCATTCTTTATCTAGTTTTAACATTATTCGTTATCTAATAAAATTAATTGCGCTCATGAACTTGACCAAACCATTATTTTCCCGGAAGAGCGTAGAATCATTTGAACTCGGTGCGTACTTATGATGCAATAATTAGAAAACCGTTGCATTATTAATGATGCATTTATATAAAAAAGTAGATGAAGGTCTATGCTCACTTTTCATCAGTCGCTTATGATATAATCGGGATCTTTGGCGTTAGATGACCCACACGAGTCGTAAAAATATGATTGTTTTTTAACGATAACTAGTTGTTATTCTCAAACAATGTTCAAACTCGTTAAGCAATGTCGATTAATAATTACTGCCAGTTCTTAATGCAAATGCAAATGATTATCCTGGTAGCATAATTGTGACATTGAAGTAGTTGTGGAAACTTTTGTACAACGATCTAAAGCTGCATTTCAGCTATAGCACGCTTGATTTCAGTCGCTGATTTCTGGTCTACGAAAAATTTAAGCTCCTTGATGAGATGAAAAATAGTTCACTACTTGGGTTTATTATTATTTAGATTTAGATTATCGCGATAGAAATGGGAAGAAAGGGGAAAAAGAAATATAACGATCTAGAACGTGTAAATCTGCTATCAGTTATGCGGCCAAGAAGGAAAACTACCAAATTGTGAATCCTATATACAATCCCAATATATGTTTTTACATTCTACGTTTTTAAGAAAAAAAAATTGTTAATAGTTATCGCTCGAACAAACCAATCGTACACTTTGCAAAGTAGTTTTTTAAACGTCTGGCCTATATGTTTTTGTGTTTTTTGACAGGTGTCAATCCTCGTGAATAATGCCGGAGTCGTTAACGCAAGGAAATTCCTCGATACCCCGGATTCAATGATCATTCGAACGATGGACGTCAACATCATGAGCCATTTTTGGGTACGCATAAAACAGCTTGAATCAGTGATCACCCAATTCATTCAAATTATACGTTGGCATGATAAAATTTATATACCTACTAACTTCATCGTATCGATTAATTTATTCAAAATTTTTTATCATGCAAATCTGCTTTTTATAAGTAAATGTCTATTTAAATACACAAAAGTATAAATAAAAGGCCATATCCTTTTCGCCGTCTTTTGTAAAAAGTCACTATAACCCAAAATACACTTGCTTGATATTGCATAATATTCAACAAAAGATTAATTTCCACCGCTATACTTTGAAAAAAAAGTCATTCGCATTTCCACCGTATCCCCATTTAACTGGACTATAATTTAGCAATCTACGCGTGCATTTAAGCCAACTCCAAGTCTCTCAACAAAGCATAAGCTTTGAACATCGCTACTTTAAAGAAAGCCAACTAACATAAAGCCATTTTCCTACACACGATATATTACGCACTTATCGCCGCGATAAAAAAAAATCAGGTACTCACAACCAACAGAGATATTTCGGCAATACGTATTTACGGTATGATAATAAAGTGTCTAAAAGAGAGGGAAAGAGAGAAGAAAAAAAAAGTGTCTGGAAACCGAAGGTAGTCGGCGCTATACATGTACACTCGTTCCCTTTCTCCGCGCGCTTTTCCTCACGATATCCAAAGCCGATTCAAGGACCACGAGAGAGCCAAGGAATTCGATTCGCGCGCATAGCTCGCGGACCACTGGTGAACGGCATTCCCCTCTGCTGCTTGGCTTAATGTTGCCGTTGGTCAGGTGCCGCCGTCCGAGTCAACTATATACGTATATACAAGTGCGAAACCGGTCGCAATTGCGTTTATCCTATCTCCCCCTGCTCGCCTTCACCACTCCTCTCTCTGTGTCTCTCTCTCTCTCTCTCTCTCTATCTCTCTCTATGTGCGTCTACCTTTATCTCTGCACCTATGCTAAGTTTCTTGCCTCTTTCTCTTTCGCTGCATTTTCCGTTTGGCCTCGGTTATTTTCATCGCGCCTATAAAGGCTTTTACTCAAAATCGTGGCCTGTAATATTTTTCTTACGAACTGTTTGAGAAAAATTATATAGCTTTGTTGTTAAGATAAGTCTTTTTTAAGTTGTAGCAAGTAAAAGTGTATGTGGAAAACGCCTAAAATTGCGAAATGTACATTCCTTAATGGGCGTATTGGGAAAAGTCTTCCTCATCACTGAAAAAAAAAGAAGTGAATTTCTTTAAGCGCGCAAAAGAGATTAGTATATAGAAAATACAATATATCATAGTACATGAAATCTTAATTATTGAAAAAAAGCATATGCTTTAAATCATATATATTATTACCGTATGCGTGACTTTAAGGCCTTTCTTACATTAATAGTCTCCGGTATTTTAACTGAATTTAGTCAAGCGTTTAGTTGGGCAACTTGAATTTGAATTAATTGAAATTAAACTCTTTAATTGAAAAAGATGCTGCAAAAAAGATATTGTCATATCGGGGCATTTTAAGATAGAGAAGAGATTTTTTTTTATTTAACCCATTAACGCCGATTAAGCCAAATCGAGACACTCGCTTTTTACAGCAAAATTTATAGCTGAATTTCGTTGATGAGCATGTTTCTAGAGGTGAAAATATCTGAATTTTCAGATTTTCCAGTCATTTCAGACTTTTGAGCACTTTTAGAGCGTGTACAGGGTTATCTATGAGGTGAAATTGTTAGAAAGCCTGATTTTTGCGGCCTTACGTTAACGACTTAACAGTTATTGCAGTGGACTGATTCAATTGCCTAATCCATTAAACGTTAAAAATTTGTATAAATGTAAGCAAGAATTTCTCAATAATTAAAATTATACAATAGATCGAAATAAAATTTCTAAATATTTTCCACTATGCGATGGATTAAACACAAAATATCTCTACCAAAGCTATATTTTTATCAAGACACATATTCATGAGTTTTTTTTAAACATACGAATGTTCTTCAACTTCTTTTGTGAGTTTCAGAAAGTATATATTTCGTTTCATGTCAAATGAAAAAAGAAAAAAGTTTCATCATAATTCGCTGTTGAAAGGCGATAAACAATTCATTCAAAAAACCCATTACGTTTTCAATTACTCCGTAAGATAAAAAACAAAGACCCATGTCCAATGGCTCTCGTGTCGAAACTCCGAGCGCAAAAAAATTAATCCGGTTAGCACCTATAAAAGGGAACTCTCTCAAATTTTTCCACATATTCCCGATCGAATAACCCATTGCAGTATCGACCACAAGGTCACCATCTTCGCCCAAAATAACGATCAAGAACGACAAACAGCTCGACAACAACCCAATAAAGCATCATGAATCAGAGGTTGCACGTACTTTTCCATAGAATATACATCTCGGACGAAGTAAAGCGAGATAGCTGCTATAGCGATCCTATGGAGAAAACTATGCACTGGGAGGGAACCGGTTATAGCTGTGCAGTGCAATAGGAGGGACGCCGCGATAAGAAGGAGAGAGAGAGACGCTTTCAGTGTCACGGCCGCCACGAGACCGCACATATATACACTGCATTTATATATCGGCGCGATTATGCAAGGTATACCTACGCCGCGCGGAATATAACCAGTTTACCGGGCTGGTGTAGTAGTGTGCCAAAGGATGCACGTCGCCTCACGAGAGCACATATATACATATAATGTATAATGACGCGTGATGTGTCCTCGCGACCCCGTTCCCTCGGATCCGCTGCACTTCCTTTTTTTCAAAAGGAGCAATGATCCTGACGATCTCCGGTGACGCAGGCTTTAATGACGCTGCAGGACTGGATATATTATAATTGATTATGATATTCGATTCGATAGGAACTTTGAGCCATTGATATATGTATATATATATATATAGAATATCGTTAAAGTTGCACATATATCGCGAATCGGTAATTTTATAGTCTAGTTAAAAGGAAGAAGCGAACGATACTTGTACATCGCTTGTAGATTTATGTGGCCTGGTACATAAACGTGGAAAAACGAGATTTTATAAATGCTACGTAGGAGTGGAATTTGACGGGGTTCTCATTTCAAACACGTATACGTACAAGTAATGTAGAGTTTTGAATGTTTGCGGCATGGGTGTAATATACGCAAATTTCGCTTGGGAAATTTAATGATACGCGCGCACGCTTGTAGAATATTGCAAAATGAATTTCAGACTATGGGCAAAAAAAAACCTCATTTGCCGTCAGTCGGTGAAACTCGTGCTCAGCGGATATTCTCGAAACTGAAAATTTAATACCGCGCATTTGTATGTTTTATATTAATAATTCATATATGTATTTCGACGCCGAGCTTTTATTGTTGTATATATATATAAATTGTGTAAAAGATTTCTGACTGTTTTAATTCTTTGCAATCACTTGATATTACACAACTTCCGTATAATGAAAAATAATGACGGAAAAGTTTTTCTGATTTTGGTAGTACGTGAAATTACAGAAAATGCCAGCTTTGTTTTTCATTTATCTCAAATACTTTATTCATATGACGCATTAATTGTAAGGGAAACACAGAAACTCACGACAAATTAATGCTTTTATAAAATACCACATCACAACCTAAAGAAACAAATAACTTATTCGGAGATAAGTATGCGTGCTTACAGTACAGTAATACATAAATAGAGTAATTGGACGGAAAATACACTAATGCAGCAATAAAATTTGATATAACAACATTACGAGGCAAGTAAACGCAGTCGTCGCTTATTACAAGTTCGCGGTAGTTCTCGAATGATGAATGGTGCCTAGATCATCCATCAATTTTCAGCCTCGTGGTCTTTCAACCTTTCTCACCCAGTCGCACCAAACGTGTGATTGAAAGTTCATTAAAGTTTGTTGACATTATTTCCCTTAAGCATCAATCAATATTAAATCATTCGATCATGACCCAGTGCACGTGAACGGAAACAGAAAATGGCTATATAAGAAACCACGATAATATCTTTGTAATTTTGTATTAGATTGTATAAAATTGTAAAAATAAAGGAATTTTGCATCAGTCTTGGATATGCCGGTACGAGTCTTCAGTAATTCAAAGCTCTTCCACGGATTTCTAAACAGAAACAATATTTTAGATATGGCAAGTACGTAAAGAATGTTCGTGAAAAAAAGTAAATCTTCTTAATTGGATTCGATGATGTAAAGGCGTATGGAGAAAACTCGCGATCGTATTAATTATGAAGTTTCGATAAATTTTGAAACAACATATTCACTTTTACTCGATGCTGTGCAATCGATTACGGTATAAAATTGAAAACGATAATCATTTTATTTATAAGGACGTACATCAGTCCAATAAACAACAGATTTTTCCATGAAAGTAAGTTATATATATATATATATACATTTTCCCCAGGAATCCCAAAGAATGAATTAACAAAACCACTAAAAACGATAACCGCAATCATAAATGCCCCCGTAAATCCCCTTAAGTCAACCCAAAACTTTCTCAAAAACGTTAAACAATAAGTTTATAGTTATTCAAATCTTATACAAATCATCGCGACGTCGCGACCTAATTAACAAATAGCCATCGTAACTCTTAAGCACACACACACACACACACACGCGCGCGCGCGCGCGCTAGCATACTTATATCCCGCGAGAGCATAACCAAATCATAAAAAGCGCCATAAAAAAATTGCACCTCGTGTTATAAGTGGCATATATTTTCTCCCGAGGCCGGGGTGGGAGATCAATGACTTTATCCCGTATAGGTTCTCGCGCACCTCTCGTAAATAGACGGTTACGCCGCTAAACTCAGCTGCAGCAGCAGCATCAATAGCCTCTCGCCTAACACACTTTGGACGAGGCTGTACAGTCATCGTCTTTGCCTGCGTCTCCTCTCTTCTAAAAGGCTAACGACTCCTCTCTCTCTCCCTCTCTCTCTCTCTTAGACGGTGAAGGCCTTCCTCCCGGCAATGCTTAAGGAGAACAAAGGTCACATAGTCAGCATCGCCAGCTTGGCAGGACACATAGGCTGCAGCAAACTCGCCGACTACACGGCCTCCAAGTTCGCCGCAGTTGGCTTCGACGAGGCCCTCACTATGGAACTCGAGGTATTCTATAATGTATATTTCATATAATAACATGCGCTATAATGCAAGATATCTTTGAGAGCGTCGATGTCTGGGATGCTTTGGCGAAAGTATTTTATTGCTTTGACGGTGTGACCCACTGAGGCTGATGCATGTGTGCGCCCCGTCGTATCGAAATGAGTTGCTGAATCTTGGGGATTTTCATGTGGATTAGTCGAGGAAAATTGACGTGGCGAGATTCTAGCTGGATACTGATATTCTATGCGTGCGGTAAATGCGCGATTTCTGTGCAAAGCTTTTCATTAAACTTTAATATGTGTCCCACGAAATATTCGAAAAATCATTTTCTTTAAATAAAGTATTGAAGGAACGATTCAATTTCTATTTACAAATAATTGCACTTATTATATGAGTAAGAAAAGAACTCAAAATTAACTCCCAAAAAAGTAAACTATAAAAGTCTTTCTACTTAGCATACAGATGACATTCGGTGAGGCTAATGATACCAATCTCGAACCTTATTCAAAAATAACATATTTCACAAAAAATAACGAAAAGAAATTAACAAAAAAACGATAGGTCTTGCGAAAATTAACAAAAAAGATTCACTGCGCAAGTTGTTCTTTATAAATAAAAAAAGAAACGAAAATATTCTACTCGTCAATACCGCAACATTAACGCATTATACTATACATATATACAGTAGAGAGGACTAAGATTTAATGGTGAAAACACACATGAACTACCAAAGACTCGATTTCACTTGCCGAGAGATTTTTGAAATCCGGTTTTCATTGTGCAAGAAATAGACCAATTAATAACGAAACATAGAAATAATCACCTATTTAAAATTAAAGTTAACTTTTTTTTATTTTAAACAATTGCAAATTAGATGTCAAAAGATAACTTGAAAAAAAATTGAAAATTTTGTCTTTTATTATTGCTGTAATCGTCTTTTATCATGCTTATTATTAAAGTAACTAATTTTTCTAAATTATATGTACATATCTTCTTATAAGGCATTTATTTGAAATGTATAGATTTTTTTTTATTTAAAGCTTTTAAATCTCTAATTAGAGATTTTAATTGCTATACAAGATACATAGAAAAATACAAATGAGGTAAATAATGGTACAACATTCTAACCTTAAGATTACATTGTTGGAAAAATGACAGTATGTGTCCGAACGCAGTTACATGTGGTTTTATAGATTATAGATTTATAGATTTTAAATATATAGATTAATTGTGATATCATCGGAATCCCGTGCTCGTTATATAGTCTTGCAGTATCCTAGTATTATCTATACTTATTTTTAGGCTATAAAAATAACGCACAACATAAGTAATTCCAACTTAATTATTCCATAAATCACAATTTTAAAGAATCGTAGGTTCTTATATATTACTCAAATATATCACTGCCCTAATAATAAATATTTATTTCGTGTTATCTTTGATGTTCTATATTATTTTATTTCTTTCTATACAAAATTATGAATATTTGTGAAATAAAAATTGCGTAAATGCAGTAAAGATTGCTAAAATTTTAAAAATTAAGTAAGTAATTTGTATTACGAAAATAATATTATATATATTTAATGATCTACGTTGGCATCATCAAATTACTTCAGACGTCTCCTTTCGATAACCTCTCGATTCTATTATTACGACATTCTGGAATTGTCCTATGGTTATTTATATAAACAGCTCAGTGGCGCAAAACTTCCCGAGAGGCGAATAATTTTAATTAGGCGATATATTTTAAAATAGCGTGTCGCAAGTTCGTCCTGGACATCAACTCGGGAAGGTCAATTTCTAACAGCTTCACGTGTATCATTTCAAGCGCGATGATTCCGAATGACGAAATTACGTTTCGCGCGTTTCTCAACGTTTCTCAACACATATCCAAGCGTGACGTGCAAAAGCATACATTTATTATATACACTTTACTGCAGGTATAATCGCTATAATTTTTCATCGTATTCGTTGTTTTGACAGGCGGACGGATCCAACGTGAAAACGACTTCGGTATGTCCGTATTTCATCAGGAGCACCGGCATGTTCGACGCTGTGATGTCGAGGTAACAAAACTTATATATGATATGTAAATTAAGATTATTATTACCTGCTGCTGATAATAAAATTGCATTTGGGATTTGCGAAAGTTGCGCTCTCTTTTAGGCGTATGAAAAGGCTTTAAGTTGAAAATTGACCTCCTTATTAGAAAGCCAATTTCATTAACAGTAGAGTTCGGCAAACCTTCAAATAAAGTGGTCAATATTTGTTACTTAGAAGTTATTTCCACGCTCTAAAAGATCACACACATAAATTTCGCACACGGTTTCTCAGAAATATTGCATATGATTTCAATATCACGAGCATTCTCCGTACATACTTATGGATCGAACTAAAAAAGAAACTTTACCTGGATTAAAGACTGTTCATTTCAATCTAATAATAATAATGAATTCGAAAACACGCAAGCTTGTATATTTCAAGTAATTAAATTTGTATTACTCAAAATAATTTACCGCTTAATTCAGTCCACATTTCAGTTGACGATGATAATTTAGCATCTACAAACTATTTCTTTTCGTGCATATAACCTTTTGCATGGACGTACGGGTATGTATTATACATTATAAATTTGCGAGCATAATTCACATATCATGGAGCAAAAAAAAAGCGATATCGCTCTGATGTCGTATCATCCAGAAACTGAAATGAATACGATTAATAAATTCCGATATCCAAGGACTAAATACGTTTTTAGATTCATCCCGACCCTGAGCCCAAACGAAGTTGCCGAACGAGTCGTTACGGCTATGCGGTGCGATGAGAAGTTTGCCATAATTCCGAGTTACCTGCAAGTGCTGCTGGCTGCCAAATGGTAAATTTACTATACAGTTTTTTGAGATTTTCATTATTATTGCACGATGACACATTGGAATACTTTTTACGAAGTTGATGCTTCAAAAAATATTTCGCTTCAGTTTTTGAAAAGACGTTCTTACTATTATAAATAATTCAAAACTATATAAGCCAGGAATCACTTGACCCTATTCATGAATTCAATTCGTATACTTAATAATCTTCGAGTTGCTCAACCGAAATCAGCCAATTCGACATCACGCGATAACAAGCTCGGCTTGATCAATGAAAAGACCTAAAAAGAAAAAGAAAAAGAAAAAGAAAAAAGAAAGAGCTAAGACTAATTCTGTTCTCGCGTCTCTTAGGATGTTCCCGTGGAAGTGCGCGGCGATGCTGTTGCGCGGCCTCGTGCACGACGTCTCGCCCTCCGCGCAGACCGCCAACGAACAACTTACCAGCATCCAAAAGCCATTCAGCGAACAGACAACGACCAAGCTCATCAGTGAGGAGCCGTCCAAGGAGCCGTCCAAGGAGCCGAGTAACGCCGCCGTACTGCACCAGCAGCTCGCCAGGCGCGTCTCCAATTCTGAGAGGAAGCCTTAAAGCCGATGCACCTGGATATTATATACCGAGACACCCGAGCATCCGTGTATATATGCGTACAAAAATCCAAGGGGGAGATATATAACGACTGCTTGTCGCACAGAATCGCCCCATCCCCCGATCCACCCCCACGCCCCCGTAGCTTTTTTTTTTATATACCGTGTATCGACCGAGGATGTGTTTATAACTCTCATGTCCGACTGCTACTAATCGACGTTATGATTTTTAAGATATTTTTATATACATATATACACACAGACACACAAATACTTATATAATGTACAAAAAAGAAAACAGAGTAGAGCATCGAGCTTAAAATTGTGAACGAGATATAGGTTTGTTGAGGAAGCAGCTTTCTGCGAACAATGGAGAACCTTCGATTTTTATACTATACATACACCACTTGTGCAAGATGCGCCGAATCCGCGTGGCAATATTACTGAACATATGTCGTCGTTGATATATAACATATACATATGGAAAAGAAAAGAGGTTTACGCTGTTCGTGGACCAACGAGTTGCTTTGATTTAAGGTCCGAGCTTACTTTCTCCATAACATTATGGGAACTGGCCTGATTGTAAATTTTTTTTATACATGACGTCTTTTGTACGGTTGCATATATGTATAATATCGTATAAGTATCGAAAGTCTTCCATGCGATAACTTTACGAGCGTCACGCGTGCAAATAATGAAAAACTATCGAGTCAAGTAATATATGCTCACGATCGGTGCGTTCGCCAACATTGCGTATAACTTTTCTCAATGGGTGGAGAAAGATATATAATAGGAAGGAGCGGGGAAATTTGGAGGAACTGTTAATTTTGGGTCCAAAGTGCCATCGCCTTGCCTTTGATACTTACGTTACAGTCGCTGGACGACGAAACGAGACTCGTCGATGATTGTTAAGGTGGTGCGAGAGTCGATTTGAATTTTGCATTACTCTATCGAGTACCAAATAAATATCCCGTTATTGTTATACTATTTCACAAGAGATTGTTCAAAGTAGTTTTTGACGTTATCATTTCGATTAATCTATAAAAATGGAGACGCGGAGATATTCGCGTTGAATTTGAGTCGAAATTGTTTTCGAGCAATTTATTCGGTATTCTGTTAGCGTGACAAATGCATATACGCGGTTACTATAAATAGTCGCGAGACGTTCTCACCTCCTTAACTAACTGTATACATACGTATAGATGTAAGTTTTATAAATAAAATCGTGGGGAAACTCATTCTTTTGGCAAAAGAAAAAGAAAATAGATAATGGGGTTGTAGACTTAAATTGTAAAGTAAGAATAGTTAAAGTCCAAATTTTTAACTACCCTATCGTACAATCGTTTAACTTTAAAGCACACCATGGAGTAACCATAGTTATATTTTATATCTCTTGTTATACGAATCGTATTTTTAAATACAAATGTTTACAAACGTAGTTACGAACAAAGATGTATAATTGATTTCTTACGAATATCGATGCAGTAACAAACTCGAGTGACAATTGCAAGGCCAAAATTGTGTAGTCGACGGCTCTGTATATACTTTATACAAAAAGAAAATGCCAAAAAAAATTTTAATTCCGTAAACCAATCGTGATGATCCACGTTCAAATTGCTTTTTATCGTTGTTGATTTCGCAAGGAGAGGCATAACGAATTTTGATCTATTTTTTCCAGATGTTATTTTCAGGCGAAAAAATCACCTCCTGCAAACGCAGCAATTTTGTATATCGTTATTATGTCGAAAATAGTTATTTTAGAAAATAAATATTTTACCACAAATTAATCACCTCTTTGTTGAATGAAAGTTTCCCATACCAATTATAGTTCAGAGGATCGTTGTATACAAAGTCGGCGGTGGGTTCGTTATCATTCCACATAGCGCTCAAGATAGTACCATCCGGAAAAACGTAAGTTGCTTTGCCATTCATCGAGCCCTTATCGTCGATATCGCCAATATACTCGGCTTTATTACCGTACCTTTGCGAAAAAATTGCTAATATATTGTGAAGTAAAACTACATTCAAATGTATAACAATTAAATGATTCTACGTCCGTGATCAGGTATAATCGTATACATCGTACAAAATCATTTAATTTAAGAAAAAATCAATTTTATATTGATTCAATCAAAAATTAAGAAAACAAAAATTGAAGTTTTTATTCATATAAATTATTATAAAAAAGAAAGCTAAAAAAATGATTAATAATGAATATCCTATCGTATCTTTCTGTTTCTACTTATTCATATATCAAACATACAAGATATTATCGTGCTGGCATTTTTTTAATAGATTTCCCTTGAAGTAAAAGAATTAAATTTTAAAATAAACGCTTTTTATGCATTAAGAGATTTTAGTACAAGTTTCAGACGTACAATTTTGCAAAGTAAATAAATAAAATTTAAGCTTAGTAACTTTAGATATCTCAATTACCATGATGATAATAGGGTAAAAGTGGATATTGCTGCGGACTATCCGATTACTGCGGTATTTTATAAAAGTATTGAAATTTATTTTTGTAACACTCGTAACCTCTAACAAAAAAAATTTTAAATTATTTTAAGTTTTCATATAAATATTTATTAAAACATCTTAGCAGTACAGGGATTTTTTAATCTATTAATTGCAATTTGAACTTAAAAGTACTAAGATTCGTTGAAATAACTGTAAATGAGAGCAAGAAATGCTCTTCAAAAAACGTTGATATTTTTGTGATTTATTGAAATATATCCATTAGAGATTAATTTTTGGATAATGTATTAATTAATTTTCAAAAAAAATGTTAATAAGCGCATTATTATTTATTTTTAGTTATTTATTTGCCGATGCAGTATTCCGTACAAGAAATTTAGTACGCGCGCATATTACTGCGGCGCTGAGATCTCTGTAATTTAACCTCTCAAACATAACCTTTGCGTACTTGAGCTTCGGCATGCCTACAATCTTCGGTTTTGTGCTCTGAAAAGAATATCAAGTACAGTGATAATTATTGTGTAACAGTATTAACAAAGTTATGGAAAAAGAAAAACTAAGAAAGGGTCAGAAGATAATAAACTGTCTTAAAAAATAAAGAAGAGGCTGAAATACAAAAACAAATTGAAGAGCTTCAAAAAAGACAAATGGAATTACAAAAAAGTCTGAATCTTAGTACTTAATGATTGTTACCTAAATATTTACTGATTTTACTTGTAAGTTTTATTGTACCTAGTAAATACTAGCATGAGGAAATATTGTATTACTTAAGTTCGATTATTTATGAATAAATAAGTAATTATCGATGTCCATTTGAATCGTATGTTAGAATTTACTTAGTAAATACACCAGTTCTACGCAAATTTAAGTAAGTAATAAATTATTAGTACTTTTATCTTACAATATCAAAAATCAAATTTAATTGTCAAATATTCTACAAAGCTTCATTTTATTCCTAAATTTAATTTACAATAAAAAATCATTCAATTTATTCAAAATACGCAACCACAGTAATTCCTACGCAGTAATTGAAATTATCGCAGTATAAGGCACGCAGTAATACTTGAGTGCCCGCAGTAATTTAAGCAAGGAACTGCCTTTACATATATCCATTTATAATTTAAAATATATTTGATTTGGTGTTTAAATTTTTTTTTCGTAAGAATAATGAGTTAATGAATTACATGCAAAAGGAATGGTGAAAATCTTTTCATTTGTTTTTTTTTATTTCCGTTGATAAAGTTCACCTTGTCTAAAAAACCGCAGTAATACCCACTTTTACCTTACCATAACCTGCTGCGTACAGGCACAGACTTCTTATTTGTGGGTTTCTGAAATTAATGGGAAGTGCCAGGGTCGGGTCGGAAGATTTCTACCTTATCTATTGTTTCATTTAATGAAATATATCGAGATAGATATTCATTTTTTGTAACAACTCTGTCAGCACCTCGGTAATGATATAAATATTACGCGATTTCAGTTTCATAATTTCTGTAGATTATAAACGAAATTTTCGAAGACAAAGATCTCTGTTATGGATGGAATTTCATAAAACTTAAACCACGTAATATTTACATCATTATCGACGTGGTGACAGAGAGTTATTTTCCAAAAATTATTCTCTACCTTGATACATTCGGTAAATACAAACATTGGTAAGGTCGGAATCTTTCCGGACCTAGCACATGCCCTGCTTATTGGGATTGAACATGGGTGGTATGGTGGGGGGAGCGAGTCCAACATGGCTGACGCTAGTGTACACTTTAACATGGAGTAGATAGGAGATTTTGCGTTATCTAATCCAAAATGATAATAGAAATACAAAATATTTGTGAATATGCTGGTAGTAATCCTTCTCAAAGAAACTTTATCCAAGGAGAGCGAGCTTTTCATGCGGGATTCATTGCTAAGTGTGGAAAAATCAATAATAGTGCAAGTAACCTCACAATTCGATCGCAATGTATACAAACTCGCAAACCAAAAGAAAAGCCCCATGACATCAGTGGTGAGATTAGTGCTTCCGGAAAAATTGAAAAATTTATATGTTCTTGCCCAGCTGGACAATCTGGAAAATGCAAGCATGTCATAGCTACCCTATTATATTGTTTTTTGTAAGTATAAGAAAGAAAATCACTATTTCATATTAGTATAAATTAATAATATTTTAATATTTTCATAGCAGTGGAGATACTGAAAGCTTGCCAGAGCTTTCTGGGACAGATGAAGCATGTAAATGG
>UELV01012279.1:11256-29491 GCA_900490015.1 Megastigmus stigmatizans | reverse complement strand
ATATATATATATATATATACAGCGCGGGCGTCTCTCTATCTCTTGCTTTCCGCGATAGGGAGTGTGAGAGAGAGCCAGGTAAATTTGACGCGAGAGGCGTGATATCGCGGTCTCATCACCTGACAATTTCTGCTGACGCTCTCTCTCTCTCTCTCTCTCTCTCTCACTCTCTCTCTCTTCTCTCCTTTCGGAGATTATAGGTTAGGGCACTCGCGCTCGCGCTCACGAGTTACTCTACACATACACCTATATAGAGTCTACCATTTTCCAAGGTGCAGAGAGAGAGAGAGAGTTTATCGATCCCTCGCCCACTTGCACACACGCGGTTTACTTTTCGCCTTCTCCCTTTACTACTTTATTTATCTCGCTCCATCTTTGCTGCCGCCGCCGCTGCCGCCGCTTCTCTCCGACCCGCCTAATCTCTCTATTTCTCTTGCGATCTTGCGAGCGACTCCTTTATTCCCTCCATCCTTTCGCCCAGTTTTCTCTCTGTATAAACGTGTCCCTCTCTCTTTCTCTCTCTCTCTCTCTCTCTCTCTCTCTCTCTCTCTCTCTCTCTATCCCCCGGAAAGCGACGACGAAGAGACTCCTCGTTTTTTTTCTTCTCGGGCGCGCGAGAGCGCAGTTAAAGTAAACAGAGTTTTCTCTCGATCTATCACGTTCTCTCTGCTGCTGCTGAATCAGCTGCGAAGATCACGCGGAGAGGATATCGCGAGCTACACGCTTTTCTCGCGCGCCCCGGCTAATGCGGATTTTAGCGCGATTCCCTTTGTGAGATCAGAATCTTACGCTGATCCTTGGATATCGATATATATAAGAATCAATTTTATAGTATAGCTGTATCAACGATTCGTGATTATATTGTTGGATATAATTCTTTTCTTACAATAGAATACTATTGATCTATATAATAATCTAATAATAAAACGATAATATTCACTTGACATACAATTTTATAATGAAGAAAACATTGTCTTACAATTCTGCAGTTTTAAGATGTAAAGTATATCATTCAGCATTAAAATCAATTACACCCCAAGCTTTTCTCTGCAGCAAAATGACAAAGGCCCGAATTCGGCAAGCTTGGCAAAGGTAATCGAACTCCACATAAAAATTTCGTCTGCCAAGATTGCGCGCGGTGCCGAGGGAACTCGAACTTCTCCCTATATAACTCACTAGAGGGGTTGGGCAATAACGCCCTACGGCCTTCGGTTCTCTCCTTAAACACACGAGCCGATCAGAGACGCAAGCTAAAGGCAAAGTCTCTCTCTCCGGGCCTTTATCGAACGCAGGAGTCGAGCGCCCGCGGCCTCAAACTCCGATATAAAATGCATAAGGACCATTGAAGCGAATCGAGACAATGGATCTTAGGGAAATTGTCTTAGAGGGAGAGAGAGTGGGAACAATGCCTCCACCCGCAGTAGCAATAATTGTCTTTACCATCCCATATTTACCTTTCATCTCTCCCTTCTGCTACACACACACACACACACACACACACACACACAAACATACACACACGCCCCCCACGGCAGCAGCAGTATTTCTTACTTCCTTTTTCCATTTTATACCGAAATTTCTCTGTTGCCCAGTGCAGCCTTGAATCTTCAGCGGAAGACGAAAGGAGCATTCGTCGTGGGTAACAATGAATCTCGCGCACCGCAGAGGTATATATACGATTTCGAAATAGCTTCGACTAATTTAACCGACGGCGGCGGTGATGGAGGCTCCTGCTGCTTTTGCAGAGAGACGACGCGACGACTACTGTATTGTAGCAGCAGCGGAGACGAGGAGAGCTTAAATGCAGCAGCCTCGATTTCGGGCTCTCACTCTCTCTCTCTCTCTGAATTAATAAAGGTAAGCGTCCCCTTCTCTCCCTGTATTGCGCGCATGCAAGAGCCGGATTGTTTCGGCGGTACACACTTCCGAGCCCTTTGGCGATGCATTTCTTTGCGGCGAAAGAGAGGAGCGAAAAAGACGGGAAGTGTATTTAGCTTCTACCCCTTACGATGATGAAACTGGCGTTATTATCATCTTTGTGTTTTCGTCGGTTATTGTTATTAGTTCCTCTTTTTCGGAGCAAGATTTTTCGGGCTTTCGCGCACGCGCTTTTATGGGCAATTTCGTGCGGTGTTTTACGAGATGGAAAAAATGAGAAGTAAATGAGAGAATTTGGTGGCTGATGTATATATGCTCGTTATATTCTTGGTATTTTAAGGATTTGAGATTTTTTTAATTTAACAATGGAATCGTTGCTGTACTTACGATGATGAAATCTGTGTAGCTATGTTCACCGAGAAACGTACCTGAAACAAAAAATGTAAATTATGATTAAAATTCACAATGGAAATTAAATGTAGACATATGTAAAATAAACAAATTCCGTATCTTTTCATCTTTGGATCTGAAATTTCACGAAACAAAAAATATCGCTGTTTGAAAAGGAAAACCTTGACACATCCCAAATAAATCCCTTACTCCCAACAAAACTGTGGAACGTACGTCCACCACCGAGCTTCCTTACATCTGCTGCTAAAAAAAAGAAGGCAATGAAAGCAAGCTTCAACGGCAGGCCACATACATATGAAACGGACATTATACTTTTCAATTCCGAAAAAAAAAACAAAAATAAAAAAGAGAGCTCCAACTCGTTAAAGCGTTTCAATTACAAATCGCGTGCTCTCGCGACGCGAGAATATTTCTCTCTCGTAGTTGCAATTAAGCTCCGCGCAATAAGGAGAAATTTTTCAAACAATTACGCGTTCCTCATGTAACGCTCTCTCTTACTCCCCCCCCCCTCACCTCCTCCTCGAGGGCTATAAACTTTTGATTTAATCAAGTACGAAATGTCATTATGAAACTTGGAAAACTATCAAGCGCTCGGGAGCGCGACTTTAAATAAACTTCATTAAGAGAATCCCAAACTCTTTGGGGCTTGGAGCAGGGAAAGAGCTCGAGGGACTAGCTGCGAATTAAACTTTATAAAGAGATGGACGAGGACACGAGGAGAAAAAAAAGGGGCAGGGAGGGAGAGAAGGTGAGCTGCGCGGTCCCGCATATAAATCAAAAAATAATAAAAACAGTTTCTCACTCGGCCAAACTCTATAGGCTTGTTGGAGTACCGACAAAGGACGACAGATCGGAAAATAGAGAATCGGGTCGACACCGAATTTTAAAGGTTGATCCCGGCCGCCAAGTGCTTTTCGAGAATGCTACATCCCAATTGCTTGTGCGATTCCATTGAAAATACGTAATCTCTCACTGTATTTTTGCAGTATTAAAACGGGCCTTTAGCTAAAATACGTCCCAATCGCATAATCTCTCACCGGCTCCTAAAATTTACAAACAGAATGCATAATCGATCATAATCTCTACATTCGATCAATCGTCATTGTCGCACTAATTTCGATCAGCCCATCATAAATGCACGATTATCAGCCATTGAATCCCGAAATACATAAATTCCTCGCTAATTTTTTAGACTAGCCGCGTCATTTCTGCCATCAAAATTTCTACCCTCTCGGTAAATAAGCCAAGGATCAGTCGTAAAAATCGCAGAATAAAAGAGAGAGGGCATAATTCCAGTATGCCATCCAATCGCAAAAAAAAGGAATGAGGGCAGCCGTTCCCGAATTGAATTCGAGCAGAAAAACGCGTATCTATACGGCATGTGTACATATCGATATTCCTCGAGACTCGTCTAACGCGCCGATACTCACACACATACGTGTGTGCGCAGTGCATGTGTCTAGAGGAGGAGGGAGAGCTGAGCTCAAACAGCTGGCGCGGGCGAAAAGTCAACCTCTCTCGGAGTATATATACCTAACAATAAAATCAGCCGGACACACGAGGTTCCCTTATAACACGAGAGGGAGAGAGAGAGAGAGAGGGCAAAAACCGGCCATCAGTGTCTTTCACCTGCACGCGTCGTCGTCGTCGTCGTCGTCGCTGTTTCTCTTTATTCCTCTCGCCTCCTTCGTCTTTTTTGACTTTGGGGGCTTTCTGTCGTTGACCGGCAACAGAGACAGAGAGAGAAAGAGAGAGAAAGAGAGAGAGAGAGACTGTTATAAGCCCCCGTTGTTCAGTGGCTTATTTCTGGTCAGGAGTATATATAAGAACGTCGGTCTCAAAGGCCGATCTGTTATATCGCCTGCACGCGCAGACTTTTCAATGCTGATTTTTATGTTGGCACGCGGCGATCGGCCGTGCGGGATTTGTCGCGCAGCAGCTGCGCGAGACCGTTTGGATTTATTGGTTAATTGGAAATGATTTTTTTTTTCTTTTTCTCGTCCTTTTTCTATAGGCGAGACGCAGCAACAACAGCGAGGCTTTTTTTCTCTGTGTGTCGGCAACGCGCGAGTAGTAGGACAAATTGTTACGTGGGTCCATCGGCATTGTTGCCTTTTGGATTTTATTGGAATTCGGGGCTGTATAGTTGCTTGAAAAATGTATATAGTGCCTTTGAAAAATAGAGCTGTGGAGACGATGTCGGTCAGACATTTTGTCATGCTTATAACGAAAATTGTATATGTATTATGATACGGTGAGGAAAACATTTTTTAAATAGCATAGATTATAATTTTGAATATTATCTTTAAATCTTTTTACTATATTAGGATTTTAATATGATATAGTCAAAAACCAAATATTTCTTTTTATATAAAAATTTATCAAACATATTTATTACGTACACAATTCACAAGTTAAACATGCTGAATTGTGTGTTAAAAATAGGTCATATTACCTAAATCTTCTGCGCCTTAATTTTTTCATATAAATTCTGGGAACGTTGATATACAAGATACAAGATACGCGACGTAAATACAAGTTACTTGGAGTTTTAGCATAAAGTATTAAAAATTTCTGTAATAAATTACGCTCTTTTGTTATATATATATTCTTTTTTATTAAAATTTTCTTAATAATACCAACTTTTGTTTTGTCAAGTTTGTTACTTTAGCCAATGCTGTTTCCACTTTATGATATTTTAAGTAAATATTATTCTAGCACATGTACGCAAAATTTTATTATAAAAATTTATATTGAAAAAGTTTTAAAGAAATATCACAGAAAAAAAAAGAAAAAAACTATTCGCAATAATGAAAAAAGGGTAGCAAAAGTCATTTCAGAAAAATGCAAAAATGTCCATCGGAGTTCAAATATATAAGTATCGGTCCAGCAGCACTAAAAGCATCATTCACAGTGACCGAACAGCTAAAAATCCTTTTCTCCCCAAAGCTCCGCGAGCGCAAACTCTTCCACCTCCCCACACACAGACTCACATACACACACAGACGAGAAAATTCATGCAGAACCCATTCATCCCCCAAACGCGCAGTAGACGCAAGAAATCGCGCTACATGCGCGCACGTGCAGTAGCGCACATAACAAGGCAGCGATTTTTTGTGCGCTACATCGCGGAAACGTGCGAATGCTCTCGGCGGCCTTGTACAAAATAAATTCAACGTCCTTGGGCTTCTCTCTCTCCCTCTCTCGGACCGAATGTACATTTTATATACCTGGCCGAGTTGCAGAAGAAGAAGAAACGCGGGGTAAACGCTCGTTTTTCCAGGTCGGTGGGCTTGACTTCTCTCTAGCTCTAGCTCTCTCTCTCTCGCTTCGTGTCCGAGAGACGGAATTTCAAATCTCTCCGCTACTCTCTTATTCTCACTCTTGCTCTTCTTTTCCGCTCGCGGACGCGCGCGAGAAAGTATTTTTCTTTCTCTATCTGACTTAAGCAAAAACGCCACGTTTCTGACCCCTTTTTTGCGAATTTTCCGCCCTTATGTGTAAATGAAAAGTAACAGAGGCTGCTTTGGAGGATTGAATTATGCGCTTATGAAACTATCGTGATCAATTAAGTCCGTAGAGTGTGATATTCGAGAATCGAAATGATAAAAACGCGTGTTCTGAGAAAGTTATGAGCGAGAGTGTGCAGGAGTATTTGCAGAGCACAATAGAACGAAAAGGTCAATCGTAAAAATGTTGACAAACAACACGTACTCTCGGAGGAAAGGCTTTTTTCAGAATTTTTTCCGAGAACCATGACTGAATGGCTTTTAAAAATAACGTATATCCAGAAGAGCATGAAATAATTATTAAACGAGCGAAAAACACCAATAATGAAAAATATATGAAAAATATTATATAAACGAATAATTCGATTTAAATAGAAAAGTAGGTTATCGAAAGTGGCGAATTATCAGCGTATGGAGCAGACTTAGTCTACCAAGGGATCATCTTTTCCCCAGTGTGTAACAATGCAAATACAGAACGGCTGCGACACGATAAAAGTCAACCTCCTTATTTACTCCCTACACACACACACACACCAGAGGCTCCTATTTATTATAAAACGCAGCCCATCGTATACACATGTACGGTACACTCGTCGCTCATGTTTTTCCCTTCTCTCCCAACTTGTCATTTCCCATTTTCCTCCGAGCGTCTGTTTGCTCCCCGCATCCCCGGATTATCTTCCTCTCTCTCTTTCTCTCTCTCTTTCTCTCTCTCTTTGACGCGCGCGGAAAAAAGATAAATAGACGAGAAGAGAGAGAGGGGAGAGAAAAAGTGGGTGGAGGGGAGTATAAGGAATAAATAGAGCTCGGAAAATTCGAAAATCCACATACAGTAAGGGGATGTGTGGTTCGTGGAAAGCGGTGAGCCCCATTGAAAAATCACTGTCCATCTCTGTCTGTCTTTTTAAAAACCGCCCCCTGCAGGTCGACGCGGTGCGCGGCGCACGACTATAGATCTCGGTATATATATCGTACGTTTTCACGGAGCTTTTGAGGTCGCTTTAGGCGTGACCGGTGCGCCGCTCTTTCTTCCTTTCCTTTTTTTTTGTTCACGACGACGAGCGCACGAGCCAACGTCGCTCCTTTGCCACTTTATATATCATTTTGCTCATTGTTGTTCACCGGGGCATCTGCTGTTGCTGCCGCTGCCGCTGCTGGTGTGTATAAGATGTGTGTGAGCTGTCGAGGGCTTTTCAAGGGATGTAGTTTTACGAGGCTACGGCCATGATACGGTCAATTTTTGGAGTGTGAAGCTTTTTATTGACAAATGACGATGTCTGTTTTTACAGTCCCGACTTTTTCGGAAGGCTATAGGCTCTTGTGTTGTAGATATACCTTTCTCTCTCGCCTGGATGGATTGATTTTTCCGCTTCGGCGATTTCGTTGATTCGGGCGCGGTAATACGTTTGTTGGTTAACGAGTTCTTAATTTTTATTATTATTTTTTTTTAAATTATTGACTTTCGATTTAAGATTATATTTTGGAAGTAAATTTACCACCTGTATTTATACATGAAATTTGCACAGTCTTCAAAAAGAAGGCAATGTCCACATCATCGGTGAACGGCCATCACTCCAAAAGCACCTCGAAAAAGAAAAAAAAAAGGAACCCGTAGTACACGCGAGGATAAAAAGCCGAAACAAAATAAAAAGCACTACTCGCGCATGGTCGCGCGCAATCGTCGGCCTCCATCACTTACCCCCATAAAATTTTCCCAGTCTCTCTTCCCATTCCGATTCCACGCACATACATACACACACACACCACACAGAAGCACATCCGGCTTTTTCCCTCTAGTCGTCGCGTCTCTTACACGGTTCATCACTCGACCGATGCATTTTGCGGCTTGGTTTCCTCGATCCCCGTAAAAGCCAGAGGCGCATTTCCACGGGTCCTTTGCGCACGGCCCGACGCCGCTGCCGCCGTCGAACGAGTGAACGAAAGAAAGGGATCCTCTTTTCTGTTTTCGCAAGGGGCCGAAAGTCGATGCAATGCCTTCGTTTCTCCTCCTCGATCCTTGAATAAAGAAAAGGGAGAGAGAGTGAGAGAGGGAGAGAGAGAGAGTGCAGACGATCGGAAAGTCGTTGCCTAAATCCCGGGACGAATCGACGATGAGGACGCAATGGAGGAATGGCGGATAAGGAGGGAAGATTAAATTGCTTTTTAGTTTGCTCACCGAGTAATTTGAGGGGAGGCGCTGAATTTCGTTACTCCGACGGTCGCGATTCAAGAATTTCTATTGTTTTAACTGTTGATTCAAGTGGGAATTAGTATTCTTTTTTTCGTATTGTTGATTTAATAAGCACGCATGCTTAGTTAATATTTGCATATTTTAAAGTGTATTTTTCCAAATTTACAAGCGTTGCATCGATGTCTATTTAACAACGTTTATTAAACTCGAACGTAGTTTAGTTTAAAAATGTACATTTCAGTACAATTTCACAATGAAACTGATATATAACATTTAAATAAAATTTATTTGCCCATTTTTTATCGCAGTTTATGTGGAGTGTGTCTTCATAAACACATCGTTTTATATAAAATGCAGTGAGCACGCGGGGTGCCGAGATATGACAATTATACATGCTATAAAGAAGAATGAGTATTACATTCTGATTTTCCGAGCTTTTTAGACATGATGGATGCGTATTTATTCACCATTTTCAGAGACAGTCTCTTTCGCGCGCATTTACGCGCCACCAAACCTATGCAGAGCGTCGTTTTGAAAATTCGATAAAAATTCTTGAAAGAACATATTCTAGATAAATTTTCTAAATAACTACGTAGTATCCAAAAAATTGCGTATCTTCTATACTTCGAACTATCGTGGAAAAAGAAGACACAAATGCAAAAAGTGAATGTTGAATTTTAATAAAGACAATAATGACACTACAACTATTCGTCGAGCACAGCAGCCCAATTCGAGGGTATATAAATTAATCGAGCTGGAAAATCCAGAGACGCAAAGGCCATTAAATGAAGATGGATGATAATACAATCTAATGCGCTGCCGCAGGCATTTAAAAGCAGCGAGTTTAAAGCCCCCTCCCGCACTACCGAAAAGTAAGATTGAGCGAGGAGAGTTAGCGCGGCTGCGCGAGCGCGCGCGCCTCCCAACTAGAGAAAGAGCGAGAAATAGAATGAGAGAGATTGAGAGAAAGAGAGAGAGGAAACGGATGCACGCCTAGCCGGAGCGATTTGTCGAGTCCCCCTCCCCCCATACCAGTCTGACACAAAAGCCCTTCTCGCTTTCTTTGATTTCCAGGATATTTTTCCCCGATAGTTTTTCCTTTCGTGTCCCTCATTCCCCACCTTTAGCTTTTGTGCTAAGGCCTGGACAAAGATTGCTTTCCGGGGCAAAATAACCGAAAAAGGTGCAGTGAAGGCGCGAGCATTAGATCCTCGTTCCTTTGCAAGAGTGAGAAGCTAGCTGCCTCGGTAAAATGCATTGCTGCGTGGCTGCGGAGCGATTTATTTGTCATCGAGGCTGTGATTTTTAATGGTCCGAGCACCGGGTTGGAGCGTGACAAGGTTTTATAGGCTGTTGGATGGATTTTCTCTGGTTACGGCGAGATGTGCGGAGCGAATTGGCGACGGTAATTTTTGAGATCCGGAATTGGGGTTTGAATAAGATTGAGACGGATCCGAGGTTTATTCAGAATAAAACGCTTTTTTATATCGGAATTAGAATATAATTATATATTTCTATTCAGTTTTGCCTGACTAATTCAAAGTTTAACTAAATTCAGTTGTTATAGATGAGAATTTTTCTGATTTTTTCACGTGAAACTGACATTCAAAATAAAATTTCACAATAAAAAATGTTAATCATGAAAAGAATAGGAATGTATCAATAAAAGTTTTCAAAAAAATGACCATTTAATCCAAAAATGTTTATTACAAACGTCTAAAGGCATATTGATTAGAAACAGCAATTTATTTCATTTTTGTTATTTATCAAAGCCGCGAGGTGCACAATCAACGTACCACGTAGCGAAAACTATCGCTCACTTCAATTTATTTAGCATTTAAAAAAAAACGTATTTCTCCATCTAGCTGCCCCGTATACCCGCGAGCTCTTTTATTTTATATTTTTCTACTATTTTTAATTGCTATTGAATTCGTATCTAGACGTTCCGTATAAAAAAGGAGTAATTTCGCACGTAATACTTGTTCGTCGAGTGCCAAAGGTCAAATGCTCCGAACTTCTCTCTTTTGAACGTTTATTGCATGATGACGGCTCTCAAGTTTTACGACTGTCTATTCACCGTTTTTTTCGCCTTTTTTTTAATTTACGCGGGAGGTCTTCCTTTCGTTATATTGCTTTCGAATTAACTTTTTATAAATTCAACATCTCAATCGATCATTCGATCCAATAGCGCGTGATCACCATAAAAAAAGGAGAATGATCGTCTCTATACTGCTTTTTGTACAGAAGCTTTTTTTTGACCTACATTTTTTATCAGAAAACGTTAAATTTATTTAAGAATAAGTAAAGCAACATTTTGGTACGAAACACTTTGAACTCCGAATCACTTATTTTTATTCGTACATGACTGAATTTCGTTAGAAATAAATTTAAAAAAAAATAAGGTTCAGAAAATATATCGAAAATAAGCTTTCATGGTTAATAACTTATTTGGGTCAAACGGATCTACTAGCAGAGCTTATGCTCACTTGACTTCATCAATAACGAATAATTTTTGCGATAGCGTATATGGAAAAAGCGATTTCACATCAGAAATTATATATTATACTTTATAAAATCAGTATCGTTTGACTTTTGAAAAATTAATTACGTTTATCGATTTACGTTCGTGAAATGTTTTGGCAAGCAATTCAGCGACGCATTAAAATTCAAAAGTTCTTTTTTCTAAAACTAGTTGCTTCTTTTTTGAAACCACGTCTATATTTCCACGAAATAACGTAATAAGTCAAGTTATAAATTATCCCTTACATCTGCAGAAACTCATTGTCAACTTTAAAACTGTGTAAATATCGTTCACCGATCCCGTTATCTCTTCACACAGGACCAAAGTCTCGCATTAATTCCAGCGCACACCAGAGACTCAGTCTTCAAGCTCTCGCAGACGGATTTACGACAGGCCCGTAGCGCACCATAAAAATCATCGGACTAATCCTTCACGGTAAACACCGAAGGACACGGGAAAAGAAAAGGAAGGCGGCGAGCGGCGCAGCACCAGCAGTTTGCCTTCATAGGAAGTGAAAATTGTTCCTACGAAATTTTCGCCGCCTCGTAATCAGCCACCGCCGTCTCTTCCACCC
Source organism: Megastigmus stigmatizans (assembly GCA_900490015.1). Taxonomy (NCBI): domain Eukaryota; kingdom Metazoa; phylum Arthropoda; class Insecta; order Hymenoptera; family Megastigmidae; genus Megastigmus; species Megastigmus stigmatizans. The sequence continues at coordinate 18,407 of UELV01012279.1, read as the reverse complement.
CAGCTCTCTCTCTCTCTCTCTCTCTCTCTCTCTCTCTCTCTCTGTCTCTCTCTGTCTCTCGTAGTCTCGCGTTTTATTTTCGCGCTGCTACTAAAGCGTCTCTCGGGAGAAGGAGGAAGAAGAGCGAGTAAAAGGGAAAAGCACGCGTTAAAGCTCCGCTGTAATCCAGCCGATGTAACCGAGTAGATGAGTTGGCCTCTCGCGGTCCCCCACCCCGCTCTCTTTTATCTCCCCCTCTTCGCTCTTTATCTCCTTCTACTCTGTTAAGGTGTAACACTCCTTTTGTTTTATCTTCTGCGCCCTCTTCGCTCTGCGTTTGCCTCTTCTTTTCTCTCTCGCAGCTCGATCGCGTTTCGTCTTCCACCTCCACCTACTTTTTTCCTCTTCTCCTCCGCACCGGAGAGTCGAACGAATCGACGTCTTAAGGTTTTTTCCTCTCTTATAACCCCCCGACTATTCCCGATGCGCCTGCGGCTGCTGCTGCTGCTTCTGCTGCTTCCGCTAGTACGCGTATATCTCTTATCTGTTTTCTCTTTCGTTCTAGAGGGGATTTCGCGTGATTTCTCTCGCGCGTCTCCTCGTTTGTTACCCGACCAAGTTAATTTTTGACTCTTTTTCCGTCTCCCTCGTTCTCTCTCTCTCCTTCACGGCAACCCCTATACTTGTCTTGTTTTTGGTGGTGTGCGCGCAGGTGTCTTTTACGTTTTATTTTTTTTAAACACAGGATTAGGGAAAATGGCATTCGAGAGTTCGTTCCCCCTGAGAAGCCAGAGGATTTAGGGTGAGGCGCACAAAAACCACCCCCACCGGTCTCCTACCCTGGGATTTCGTTTCTTCTCGCCTTTTTCGGTGCAAGGAGATTTTTAAAAAGGAAAATTTCTTGGGATTCAGAGCGTTTAAGTGCTACAGATTTCTCTTTTGCATTTTATTTTCTACTGTGAGGATTAAAGCAAAGTGTTGATAATTGCTTGAATGGTATTCAGAGCTATTCAAGAAATTTTTCACAGCTTACTGAATTTTTGAACATTTTCATTTAATTTCTAAATTTATGACTTTTCCGTTTAATCGACTGGAGCTTTTTAACTGCCTTTAAACATTCAAAGAATTGTTTTCAATTATTTCACCCGCTAGCAAAATTTCAGTGTGCACTCTAAAAATTACTTAAATCCATAAATAAATTACATTAGTCGTAATTGCGTTTGCGCGCGCACTCTGCCGTCAATTTTTCATTGGAAAAATAGCCAAAGTCAATCAGCTTTAAGAGCTTAAGCATTTTAATGCAGTATATAAATTATGTTAAACGATAGCACTTTTATTAATTCCCGTCTACAGTTATTTTCCCCTTTCTCCATCATTACGATGTCTCTTATTTTTCCTTATTACGATATATACCCATATATCCCCGTGTCCCTTTTCATATTTTCTCTCTCTCTCTCTCTTTCCTCCCCCATTCTTGTATTTCGCGCTCGCGCTCTCACTGATGGAAAACTGTATACAGATCATATATAATTTTATGCATACACACTTTGCGAATTAATTGATACTAACGATTTTCGGCTTTATGGATTATTTGTTTTAAAATTTATTTGTATAATCTTGGATAATGATATGCCAATCCACATCTTATATTTCTTTAATTAATATATCACGACAAAAAAAATAGAAAATGTAAAATTATTATTTAATTATCATAAAGTATGGTATCAAAGCTTTATCCTTCAAGGATGTTTATACTTAAAACTGCGCATTTAATGCCTTCGCATTTAATGCCTTCGCATTTCAATAGTCTTGAGTGAGTTTAATAATACACTGTTTAATATCGCTTAGCCTGCAGAAAACCCACTACGGCAATTAAGAAACCCGATTAATTTCTTAGATCGGTATATAATCGCATTATATGTACTTTCATAATTAGAAAATAGCCGATCCAATCCCCACATTAACTTTCTAAAAAGCTCACCTACCAGCGCCAATTCCAATTTATAATCGCCACTTTCTAAAAACCGCGATCGACATGACCAACGGCGAAACGTTTTGCAAAACCAAAGTGAAACAAGCAGCGGCAGCAGCAGCGGCACGGACAAAAAAATAAAGAGAACAATTTAGTATACAACAGCAAGAAACAGAAGAAGAAGAAGAAGAAGAAGTTGCAGCATTTCATTAACACGCGGCGGCGGTCAGAAGCAACTCAAACATTTTCTCGCGCAGCTCATCTCGGCTCCAGCAGCAGCAGCAACAGCAGTAGTAAAGTAACTCGGCCGCAAAAGCCAATGCAGTTGTTGGTCAGACCGAAACACATTTTCTACCCCGCGAGAAAGAGAGTGAGAGAGTGAGAGTGAGGGAGAGAGAGAGAGAGAGAGAGAGAGAGAGAGAGAGAGAGAGAGAGACAGAGAGAGAATAAAAAAGTGCCAGAGCCAACTCCGCACACGCGTGTATATGCTAAATGCGCCTAACGAAGCTTCTCTACCGAATAAATCGCTCTCTCTCTTCGTCTCTCTGTCTCTCTCTCTCTCTCTCTCTCTTGGAGGAAAAAGGAGCCTTCAAAGCCGGCCAACAATTGGCGCGCGAGGCGAGTCTTTTAAGAAGAAGTGGTGGGAAGCAGAAGATGATGATGATGACGATGAAAACGAAAAAGAAATGAGGCACAAAAGAGGCAGAGGGCGCGCGACTCGCCCGCAAAAGAGAAAAGAATGAGAGACGCTCGCTTTGTGTGCGAGTGTGTCTTTAAAGAGACGCTCTCTCTCTCTCTCTCTCTCTCTCCCTCTTTCTCTCTTACTCTCCTCCGACGAGTATATACGCGCTCTTTATTCGAGCGGCTACCCTCGTTCCCTAATTGCGAGGATTCCCACTTCTAGCCCACTTTTTTCCCTCTCTCCCAGTCCAGCGCCCTCTTGTTCCATCAACTCTTTCTTACTTGTTAATTGCTCCACTCCGCTTTTTTCACGACTTATTCGATTGTTTTGGATATTTTTGCTCGTGATTTTTAGCCTCGAGGGGTAATCCCGCCCGAGAGAGAGAGAGAGAGAGAGAGAGAATATCGCTATTGTTTTGCTTTTGCAGGTTTTAATTCTTCGCGAGTGCCGCACGTCGAGGAATTGATTTGCATTTGCTTTGAATGGCAATTCTTTTTTTCTCTCTCCCCGCATGCATTTACACGAGGCGTAACGATGCATACATTACGGATTATCATTGCAGCCCCACCTCCGATTCTTGGATATATGCAGGTAAAATTTCGTAGTCGCGATAGTGCAAATTAAAGAAGAGTTGCGGTTCTGTAGGTTAGAACTTTTTTCTTTCCTATTCCGCGGACGTGTCTCGTGTGGCTAGGAGAAGTGAATTTTGTTTAGAAAATTCAATTATTCGAAATTCTTATCTGGATCCTTGTTGAGGTTATATTATACACTGAAAGTAGTTTCGCAGGGCGGGAATTAAAATTACAGGCATTTAAATTATGAGCGAGAGCGAGAGCGAGAGAGAGAGAGAGAGAGAGAGAGAGAGAGAGAGAGAGAGGCATAAAAAGTTAATTTAAATCTAAACCCAGGGAATAGAAATGAGTCTAGTTGAAAACTTAAGATTGGCTTGCCGCCGGACTGCATTCAGAACTTTCAACTCCTTTTTGGAATATTTTCCCTTCATGACTACTTCATCTTGAATGACTAATTAAAGTTTCCCCGGGAATATATATTCTTTTGCTTTGAAGGGGCCAACGAGCGAATCTTTGAAACTACCAATTTTTATTTCCGCACATTTAATTCGAGCCTCTCTCTCGTGCAGCAATAATAGCCAATACACTCCGACGTTATTACTATTTTCCAGTAAATTTCTGCGCATCAAAATTTTAAAATCGGCTTCGTCGTATACCAGGAGGAGAATTAGGTCGCGTTTTGTCGAGCTTCCTTTCCTACAGCTTTACTGCCTCGTACTTCACTTTTTACACGCGTAGGTGCGCTGCAATTCTACGTGTGAAATAAACCTTGCTTTATGTGCCTTCTTCTTCAACTGCCCAACAATTTGAGACTAACAAAAATAAACTCGCCGACGCGATTCTGCCTTGGCACTTAACAAAACAAATGTTCATATTTCACTTACAGATATTTTTTCACGCATAATGCAAATGAAACAATATTTGCAATTTGTATTCTAAGACAAAAATTAAAAGTTATTTGAAGAAACGGAAACTTTTTATATTTTCGAGACAATAAGATTTTTACACAGTAAAATATTAATCAAACAACCCTGATTCAACTAAAACTTGAAAATCTTTTCACACAGCCTTTCAGTTCCCTTCTTCCTCAAATCATTTCAAACTTATCTTCACTCACTCACACACACACACACACACACACACACAGAATGGACTCCACTTTTCCATCGTACCAACGTTTTATCCTCAGTCCAGCCTCACACCTCCAGCAACCCGCCTCACTTATAAATTATCCATTTCGCTTTCGTCGGTGTTACACACACACACGGACACACATACTCACGGATACACACACACTACGGTCAGCGAAGCGAAAGGCGAAACAGTTTGGCTGTAGCTCTTTGATGAAGATTTGCACAAGCCGGACTATACGACGACTACCGTCGGATTATCCGCAAACAAGCGGAAGTGGCTGTTGCCTCGCCTTCTCTCTCTCTCGCTCTCTCTCTCTCTCTCTCTCTCACTCTCGCTCGCTTCTTCACGCCCAAGAGTTCGCTTTGCGCCTCCGAGTCTGTGTGCACGCGTGTGTGTGTACGTGTGCGGGGCCTTCAAAGCCTCAAAGCTCGCGCGTCAAAGATGAATTTTATTTGTTTTGAGTGCTCGGACCCCTTTGAGAGGGAGCACTACGTATATATGTGTACGTGTTCGTGTGGGTGTGTGTGTGTACGTGCCCTCCTTTTTTTGGCTTTGGCTTTGGATTCAATTTGCGGCTTGGCTCGTTGATTTGGACTTTGAGGCGGGCCGCGGAGGAGCTGCTGCTGCTACTGCTGGCGCTGCTGAATGGGTAAAAATTTAATGGCGTCGATTGAAATGTTAAGGATGCATTTTTAGTACGATCGGATTTCGTTTAGGGGAATTATCCTTTATTGAATGCAGAGAACTGTGAAAGCTTCTATACTTTGTTTATCCAATGGCTCTGTTTGATATTAATAACTGAAGAAATAATTAGAATTTTTCGGCCTTTAATGAATTTGATGGCCATATTTGGGAAAGTAATTTACAGTTGCGAAAAATTTGATTTAGAGGCTGTAAATGGAAATTCATTTACAGCCTCTAAATCAAATTGTAAAAAATATTCATTTGCGCAATCGTCACTACAAACTACATATAAAATCCAGCTTTTTAAAGGCAATCGAGTCTTGCTAATTAATTTATCGATTAGCCGTCGAAACTCGGAAAGCTACAAGACTGACAAATTCAAAAGTCATTTTTTTTTTCAAATCTGCACAAGAAACTCGTATAGCAGCACGCGAGAATCACCAACAGCTCTTATAAGCGATTCCGTCAAAGAAAGTCGATATTAAGATTTCAGTGAGCTATCCAGAAAAAGAAAGGATCCGCGCCGCACTTTGCGCGGCGAGAAATCGGAAAATCGACGCGCGGCCACTCGACGAACTAAATCAATTTCTCGGCAAGTGGCGCATAAAGCATCCGCGGCCAATTTTCGCAAAGTTGGACGAAAATCAAAATGAAAAATTCCCCAACCCCTTCGCGGAGCTTGAATAATTCAAACGTAATATATATCCTCAACCATATCCCCCCATCTCGCACTCAAAGAAATATCAAAAACGATTATATTATCGACCATTCGAATTCAAGCGATGATCATCTTGGTTCGTTCATCGCCGCTCTTCCGTTACCAAGTCCATCATCACGCACATCTACCAACACACCGGCGTTGGGACGCAACTCGGGCGCGAGTGCGAATTTCAGTTTAATTCGCCTAGGCCACAATCCTGCAGACTCGCACTTATAACGACGTTAAGCTCGTGCGCTACGTAGGCCGATCGCATATATACTGGCGAAGAGAGAGAGAGAGAAGCGGCGCACAGAGCTCACCGATAAGTGCGAAGGCCCGGCAACCCGTACAGAGCTGAATTAAACTCGAATTTACCGTGTGCACCGGTAGCTATACCGAGACCGACCGGGATAAATCGAGTTCAAATTTTCACCCGAGTTATAGATACGAGCTGCCGCTGCTGCTGCTTCTGCTGCTGCTGCTGCTGACTGCAGTTTGTGGTCGTGCAGCAGTGCTGCGAGACATATAGAGTTCTCGAATGCACGCGCTCGTGCGTTTCTCTCGTCGACGGCCGCGTAACCGGCTTTTAAATCGACGACGCGCTGCACTTTAATTTGCGTCGGAGCTGGAGATGTGTGCGTGTGCACGTTGGGGAGGAAATTGTCCTCGGTTACTTGGAGCGGTGATGCGCATTGAACTTCGGACTGGGGAGAATTGAATGGACGCTGGGTCATGCAGCTCTCTCTTTTTTCACGGCCTTGGTTTTAGATCTTAAGCGGTTCTTTGGCGATCTCGTTGGAAGTCGATATAAGTTATATTTTTATTATCTTTCTCTTTACAAGTTCAGTTTTTAGCGTAACCGTATAAACTTCTATATTGAATGTCTAAATGAAATAAAACGAAAATATTCAACAATAAAAAAGAAACAAGTAAAATGAAACTGAAATCTAATTTACTTGGAAAAAAAACTGTCGAACTAGAACAGAGCAAAGCTTGTTGGAGCGATCGCGCACCTGAATCTCTCTCTCTCTCTCTCCCAAACTCGATTCCGCGATCCGCAGATAAAAAACCCAGAAGCGACAAAACACAGAGAGCGCGCGAGCAATAAAGCCGCACACCAAAAGCAACAGCTTCGGATATAATGCAAAATCAAGCGTGATTCAAAAAGCCCGCCAGCAAAATAAAAGAGAGCGGAGAGAAAACGAGGAGATACTGCGGCACAGAGGCTCTCCGCAGAGCGAATTAAAGAGCAATCGCACGCATTAAATTCCCCGAGACCTGTCGACAATTTGAACGCAAAATTGCCGCGCCAAATATATATATATATATATATATATTCTCTCTCTCTCCCGTAGCCGAAACCTCAGCGGGGCATAATTATTTGCGGTGCGCGAAATCGGCCTTGCCTCGGTGTGTATGGGAGAGGTA
>UELV01012255.1:2363-18956 GCA_900490015.1 Megastigmus stigmatizans | reverse complement strand
CTCTTGAGCTTCATTTTTTGTTTATACTTGATAAACTTTGATCGGAGACGCAGGTCGGTTTATATCCGCAGGCAGTAATTTTTGAGAGGTACTATTTAAGAAGATCTTTGCAATATAATATCAATATTGAATTAGTTACAATATTTTTGAAAGTTATTTTCATAATAATGGATTGAAATATTAAAATCTGTTATTTATTCGATTTTCTTTTCAATTATTTCAATAAACAAAAATATTGAAAGCCCTTTATGTTTACTATTCATTAAATGTCAGTTTAATTTATATTCGTTTTTATTATTCACCAGAAACTTGTTTGTGAATATACAATTAATAATAATTTTAATTTTGATTTATAGTTAAAAGCGAATCTATATTCAACAGTAATTGATCATTACGATATTTATTGTACAATAAAACGAAAACATTTAGCTTTAAACCATAGTTAGTATAAAAGTAGATTAAGACCGAAAAGAATTCCTTATGTGCAGGATTAAGGGATTTCAAGTTAATTAAACTATCAGAACCATAAACAAAAGTGGATTTTTCAATTAAATCGAATATCGAGTTATACGGGCAGACGGACATTTGATTTTTCGAACAAACCATTCCTCCGCGCGTATTGTTCTTTCGAAGCCCACCTTCGAAAAATCTGACGTACACAGACACATAACCGTGATCGATATAGCGAACGTACAACCGAATGGAATTTCCTTCAGCTGGCATCCGCCGCACCGCGGCATACAGAAATTCCAGCTTCTCTTGGACCAAAATTTATTGCCCTCCAGCCCACGGGAAATTTCACAATCATTATAAAGCGATTTATAATATCCCAGTAAACAATACGGACAGTTGGATTTTATACAAGTCGTTAAAATCAAATTCAATTTCGGAGAGGCGGCTCTCTCGCTCTCTCTCTCTTTCGCGGCCTCGAAAGCCACGGCGGCACACACCACAACCGAAGCTCTTCCCTCGTAAAAAGAGAGAGAGAGAGAGAGAGCGCTACTTCAAACTAAAGCCATAAAACTTGTCTAAAACCAATGCGCGCGAGCTTGTGTCCCGAAGCGTTGCGCCGCCGCTATCAAACTTACCCATTTTCATCCATCAATCCAATGCAAATCACGCCCGACAACGGCGAAATTTGAAGCGGAGAAGGGAGAGAGAGAGAGATAGAACGCGCAAGAGGAAGAGGAAGAGAGATGGAGAAAAAGCCATATGCAAATGCCTGGGAAGCGTCGTCATTATATATATATATAGGCACTTGGTGGGTGCAAAGTCTCACGATGTGTCTCACAAGTTTCCCCGAGTACGTGTAAACGTGTAGAGCGAACCTAAGTAGACGTTCGGCTGTATAGTCAGCGCCAACTTATCCGCCAGCTACACACACACAATGATACCTGTCTGTGTGTATCTCTCTGTGTGTGTGTATGTGTGTACACAGAAATGTGTGCGTAGGCAGCGAAAATCGTGTTTACATTTAGCACCCCTTGACACACACACACGCGCGACCTCGTATATGCCTGGAGCCAACCGAGCTCTCGTATATACATAGTTTACCGTTCGCGGACAAAGTATAGATATTCGCGAGACGACTACTAATTTTGTATAATCGTGTACGACGAAAGGGGGATGCGTTGTCAAACATCTTTACGGCCTTACATTGTTTACAAAGAGATGATGGTCTACGGCTGAGCCAATCTTATCCTTACGGAATTACAAATATTACCATGTACAGGAAGGTAATTAAATTTCTCTCACCCTCTCGTCATCGGGATAAAATTTAATAATTTAAAAAGAATCTCTCGCGATACTTCGGTGTGCACCAAGCAAACAACCTCGTGCATATATAAGAAAGCCTGCGCTATACACGCGTACACGGAGTACACAAGAATTCCTCACGATACAAACATCTACGAGCCCCGATGTCCAGCACAGCGCATATTGGCTCAAGTATCGCACACAGAGCCGCCGCGATACCTCGTGTATAATACAGACTCGTTCTGTGCGCACACACGCACACCTACATAAATGATCGGGGGAGAGGGGGGAGGAGGACATTACGACGCTCGCGGATTATACGCGGTATCTCGTAAATTAATACGCTCGCGTACACAGAGAGGCGCGGAACGCGCACAGACCGCAAGCCTCATACGTGCACGCATATATATCCCAACAAAAGCCTCCGCGCGCAAAAGCCGAGACTCGCGAGAGAGACTCCGGGTTGTGCGCACTGCAGAGCCGAGGATAGTCGTAAATGCCGAGGCACGTGCACGCGTTAATGCACTAACGGTTCGGTGTGTTCGCGCACAGACATTTTCTCCCCCAACCAAGTGCACGCGCACCGTCCAAGATCTTCTAGACTCTCTGCGGAGAACATACGAGAGTGTAGCATGCGAGAGAAAAGGTGACTGTTAGAGTCCAACGTTAGATAGACGACGCCGATTGGCTCGTGTGTAAGGGTGGAAGAGTCGAGTAGAAAAGCTACTGCACCAACGGGGTAGAGGATGTCGACGACGCCGCCGACACATCGTGCAGGAAATGGCTCAACGGCCTGCTCCTTCGACAATTGAGTCGTCTCTCCCACTAATTTCGTCCGAGATTGGCCTATGACACAGGAGCTCCTCGCAACTCCCACCCTTCATCCCCTCTTCGATACATCCACTCGTTTCCTCTCTCTCTCTCTCTCACTTCCACACCGTTCACGTACACACAAGCGCTCCTCGGAGAGTATCGAAGTACGTAGAGACGACGACAACGACTACTACGACGACGGAGGCGACGACGAAGGTACTTTGGCGAAATTCAATTCGTTCATTATCAGCATTACGGCACTCACGTTCCCCGCGCTCGCTGGGCGAGCTGAAGCGCGAGCTATACCCTCGGCAGAGGCAGCCTCTCCCACCCCCGATCCCCTCGTACCTCACCCCAATGCTTTACGTTTGATTATTATTCTTGTCTGTGATTGCTGCTTTATAGCGAGGCTCTGGCGCAAGGTTAGAGGGGAGTATTTTCTTAATTGTCACTTAGGAGACGTTTATTTTGGAGAACTAGACAAGCTTACCTTATAGACGGAGCGAGATTAAGGAAAAGAGGAAACGCTCTCTCTCTCTCTCTCTCTCTCTCTCTCTCTCTCTCTCTCTCTCTCTCTCTCTCTCTCTCTCTCTCTCTCTGTCTGACTTCTGAGACTTGGCGCTTATCATGTATAATTTGAACATCGGGCTTCTATAATTGCGTGTTTTAATTGTGGGCTTTGTACACATTTATACAGAATACACGCGGTGCAATTAAGGGTGAAGAATAGGGCGGTTGGCTTTGTTGGGGAGACCCGGTGCAATCAAGGTATGTTGATGGAAACGAGTTCGCGCTGAAATATGATTATTTAATTAATCCGCTGCTGCGCGGATATATATATCTGCGTATTATAGGGTTCACGGTATCAGCCGCTCGATTGAGATTGTGCTGCGCAGCGCGTTATTAGCAGAATCCTACTGTGTGCCGTAGTAAGATAATAATAGCACCAAAGGGTTTAATACGAGTTTTTGTTAAGGTTCATTCTAGCTCACCGTGATTATGCTTGCCTGTACACTAATCGTAAACTTCACGATATGCGCGTATTTAATAGTTTAACTTAGCCGCACTTTGTTTAAAAACTATACCAATATATTGGTTGAAGTTTCACATACATCTCAGGTCACAACAAGGTGAGGAACGATCAACGATCGTGAATTATAAAAAGGTGCCTCCTCGGCGCACTCTCCGAGCTCATCTCTATTAATGATACGGTCAAGCCAAGCCCCGCGCGTGCCCTCCCAAAGTACCCGACAGTAAATAATCGCTTTATAAGACAATCCCAAACTTGGGCCGAACTAGCCACTCGGGCAACGCCTGCACTCCCTCTCCCACACACACACACATACATACATACATGCATGCGATATAGAACTCGAGGTCCATTGTCTTGACTTTGGTCACGTGTCATCACACGACCTGTCAATGGAGTTTCTTGTCCGAACTCCCCGAGGGCACATCTTGCCACTAAATAACCATATAGAACGTATGCTTCCCTATAAACTCCTCCTACTCCTCCTCTTTCCATTACGATGACAAATGAAGATGATCTCTAACGCTACGGCGTACGCTGAAGCGCACACTCTCTCTCTCTCTCCCTCTCGTCTTCACCCACATATATCCATAAACACATTTAGAGATAGCGAACAAGAACGGCTAGAGGTCGGAGTAAGTGAGGGAGCGAGGGCGAGAGATAGGTAACCTCGTTGTGCTTATTAGTAAGCTGATCCTCGAGAGTGCCCGGGTGTAGGTGGGTAGGGGAGTCAAGTAGCAGAGTCTCGCGGGGCGAACCACAAAGTAAATGGGCCTACCGTTGGGCTTTGCCTGATTACGGAGGCACGCGCGCATACTCACTCGCTCGGTGCACGCATATATATTATATACATATATATACATGCGTATAGCCAGTACGGTCGCGCGCACGCCGTCATCGATCCCGATCTCGCAAAATTGGCTTTGTTGTGTCGCGAAACGCACCCCGAGGACCATTAATATCCGGCCTGGCCTACTCTCTCTCTCTCTCTCTCTCTCTCTCTCTCTCTCTCTCTCTCTCTCTCTCTCTCTCTCTCTAGAGTAGCGCAGCAACGCACACGCATACACACACTGGTGAAGCTGAACGCAAATTCAGAGTGAGAGGTTGCAGGGAAGGGAGAGAATACGGAACCGTTGTTGCGCGAACCTATATTCCGGTTTGACTGTATAACGGGACGCTGTGTGCGTGGAAACCGCTCTGTGTGTGTGTGTGTGTGTGTGTACTCGGGTGTTTGTGTCGAGGGTTCACTGGCAGGGCATACTGGCCGCTATATGCTTGATTAGACCTCTCATTCGGCCAGATGTTGACCAGCGACTCCAATGAACTTGGGCCTCGGAGCTATACGCGACACTTGTGTGCTAGGAATGCTGCCGGGTAAGACGATCGTGGTTCGGTGGATTCATCGGTGGCCATTTTGGATGCATGAGGGGAAAATTGGATTCCTAGGACTACCGCTATGATCCGCGTTAATCTAGTTCAAGACTTAACCTGAATCAAGTCCGTCTTGATACAGGATTCATAACCATTTGTTATATTGTAAATTTTGTTTCCTGGTAGTAGATGTAGGCGAGTTTAGTGAGGCATTAATTTCCAGTAGAGTTTGTTTATAATTCTTTGGATAGTATTTTCATATAATAGTTATACCGTTCGGTTTTAGACTATTTGTGAATTATTTTTTTTTCTTTCTTTCTTTTTTTTTTTAATTTTATTTGTGAATTCTAACTCGTTATTGATAAAAACGTCTATCTTATTATCGCTAAAAGTTACAAGAGCTCGTGCCAACAGAATGAAAAATCATATCCGCTTATTTTTACACCACGTTTTCTCTATGACAATATGCACCGTATTCCGAAGTATTCTCCAACTTGTACGTATACCTGCATACGAGTCCCGTGAAAATATATAACCAATCTAGAAATACTTGTTCGATATGATAAGCGAAAGAGAAACACCGATGGGAATAAACGCGATTCCAGGAGAGAGAGAGAGAGAGAGAGAGAGACGTCGCGGAGGTAGGCAGCAGCGCGATGCGCGATAACGTAAAATCGCTACGGGTGTCTGCGGAACATATACACATACCCCCGCCACACATAGATTCTCATTCGCACACACACATGGAGAAACAACTTACTCTCATCTCTTCGAGTCTGCGACGAGAGATCGTGATAACTCAACAAGCGACCTGCAACCAGGCATCACTTTATGATAACCCACGCGGGAGTTATCGCCCTTTTCTCTTCGACTCCCTCTCTCTTTCTCTCAACTCCTACCCATTCCCCCTCAACTCCCTCACTACTCCAACCTTCCCATTCTCTTTCAGGAGTTTCTCTCGTGTGCCGTGCGCATCGGCATTAAATCAGCTATTACAATGTCGAGATGCACTCTCTTGATTTATTAATTAATTCTCTTTGTGCAAGCTGGCAATCAATTTTAATAGCGAGCTTTAACTATTCAATGCTCAAAGTCATAAGTGTAAAGTTTGAGGGGAAGTACTGGCGTTGTTCCTTCTCATCGGGCTGTTCGATTTATTTCTCTGTTCCAATTAATTGAAGAAAAAGAAAAACGATAAATCACATAATTCTCATCTTGCGCAGAGTGGTAACTTCTCGAAAGACTATAGAAATATTTGAATCTATACTATTACTCGAATCGTTACAATTATTTGAATCGGTATAGTAGAACACGGCGATTACATACACGGTAAATTAGATAGTCAAAATTATTTGCTCAGCTTCGTCCCTATCCTTTCGCATTATATCTTACATTCGTCAATCATGCGACACTGGATCAAGATATCACATTACAATTTCCGAAGACTTCTGTAACGTCGTATCTCATTCTGTACCTATCGATTTCAAACGTTTCATCACGTTTCCTGCATTTCGCTCTCTGACCAACTTACAAGAGATTAAGGCTTATAAGCTGTTGATGGTTCAGCTCCTGTCAAAGGGATTTTGAGGGACTACCGTATAAGACCTTCTGTGGCATTTGCATAGCTGCGGTCAAAAGACAGAGACCGTTAATAAGCATATGACTGATCGGTAAATCGATACACTGAGCTGGTTATAAGGACCATTTTGGTATAGTCAAATGAATCGTTATTATATTTCACTTTATATAAAATATTGCTGATCAAAATCTATCAATGATTGGCATAAATTTTCACGAAACGGTAATAAGAAAAGAAATGAGATTAAACAATTGCAAATAATTGCTCGGGAAAAAAATCTATTTTATTAAGACGTAATAGCGTTATGATATCCTCCATATCCTCTCTGCGATTCCAAGCATCGCGTGACGCATTAAGTATTCCATTGCCAATCCAGCCAGTCAAGTATCCACTTCAGGCATCCTCCGTATATCGTATAAATTCGTCCTTCGCGTAAACGCACAATCACGTAGACGTCCATCGCTCAGCATCCGATGCAGATATGCGATCGTGAAATAGCGCGTGCTATACGACGACTACGACGACGATGCGACGTCTCGAGGGCTTGATCGTCGCAGAGAACGATAGAGAGAGAGAGAGAGAGAGAGAGAGAGCATACATTGACAGGTGACATTGCTTGAGTAGTCGACTTACGGCTGCTGATTTAAATTCGAGTAGAGGCCCTTGATGGCAACATACAGGACGTTAAAAACACTCCTCCGCTTTCTCACAATACACCATTTACTCTTTTGTGTTGTTTTTCGGTGCTGAATGGTAGAGGAATTTTTGAAGATGAGAGAATTTCGGGAAATTATTGACCTTCTTTTGTGTGGCGCAGCAGTGGAAGAAACAATTTTTGCCAAATGTAACGGCTTCTCTTCTGGGCGTAAAGCGGCAATTCGTATAAGTTTTTGGCACACTTAGGAGCGTGCGCGCCGTATTATAAAGAAAAGAAACTTTCTTGGCCTACTTTCTATGTTTTTTTTTGCTTGGAATTAAAATTTGTATGAAGTTATTTTAAAAGTTTTACAATTTTGTCGTTGTCGATGCGAAATGAATGTGTGAATTTATGAAATATCGGGGAATTGTGTCGTTAGTGTGAAAGACAGAGGTCACATATGTAGTGGTAACATTGAAATAAAACGAATAGATTAGTGATTCAGGATTGTAATTATCGTTCGTAACATAAAAATTAATCCGCCTGCTGTTAACAAAGACCGCCCTACATCCACACCTTTTTATATATCTTTCAATAGAATTGAAAAAACCGCTACCATACAGGTTACAGCTGAATGCACAGATCGTAATAAAAGATGGATATTTTGATTCTTTAGAGTATCAGAAGTTACCATGAATTTTGTTCAATATTTATTACCGGGCATTTTTTTTTCGAGATAATAAAATTTGAAATGTGAACTTTTAACATAGGCTCTTGTGGGGACACTTGGTCTTATAGCACGCTTTGGTTATAATTTGTTAAAAATAGTATATAAAAAATGCAGGGACATGAAAAAAAAGACTTTCGGTTCAATAGAGAATTAAACAATGAATACTTTTTGTCCTGGATCAAAGTTTGTTACCTACCATTTCGGAGAGATACAGTAGAAAAAAAACGAAACATTGAGTTTGGAGGCCACGCGAGGGAGAGAGCGGTGAGCCTCCGCTCTCTTCTCCTCCCGCATGACACCATCGTACATCCTTAAAATGAATTATCTTTTCTAATACTGTATTTTAAGTGAATATTGTACAAAAAATCTTTTCCAAAAATCAATCAAAAATATTAACAAGTAAATCTCTAACTAAATATATTTATCGCGTATCCAGTTTATCGAAATCTTTTTTGAAACAATAGATACCTTGATTTAAATAAAATCTCTAATCGCAAGTATTCAATCGTAAATAAAATATGTCCAATCGAACAAATTGTAAAAAGCATTAAGCAGATTTGTTGTTTCTGTAAATTCCACAAAAAATAAATAAAATAAATTCGATATTCTTCACAGAATCGCAAACATGCTCTTGTAAATAAATCGAATAACCAGTGCAAACAGTAAATAAGCACATGAGAAAGAAAACTCATGCGAATACGATCGATAAAATCGAAAAGCAAGCGAGGCGAATTTTTTTTCCTTAAAAATTCAATTGCAAAACTAAACTAACTTTGGCTCGATGAATTTCCCTCCCCTGACACGCTAAAAGCGCGCTCAGTTTTAAAGCACGATATTCCGAAACAACTAATTGTCTCTCTGTTGCCACTCTTGAATTCGATCTCGTCCTTTTCCAGTATTTACAGAAGCCGTGCCCGGGGTAATTGGAGTGCGCGCAAATATCATATTCCTATTGACAGGGGGACGATTCGTTGCACCCTGGAGTAGAGAGAAAGAGAGAGAGTGTTCGAGGAAGGCTAGAGGCATCGACGACAGTATTCACTAATGAGGACGAGGTGATGGATGTTTTCATACGCAAAGTTGAGAGAGAGAGAAAAAAAAAGAGATGCGCACACCAGCGTTTGCTAATAGCTGTTTTTCATATTGGTAAAAAAAAACAAGGTTATTTTTCATATAAGTCTTTGGTGGTGTTGACATGGTTTCATTTCGATCTCTCGATTTGTATAGACAGTAATGTAAACTTACTTTTTATGTAGCGAGTATGTACGATTGAGTCATGGATTTTAAAAATTTCTTTTTAATTGCTGAACGATTGAATGCGTTTGTGTATATACATATAATATTGTAGCAATGCATATTTATTCTAGGGCATATATATGTTCAAAATATTTCAGTATGTTTCCAAATCTGAAATACGGCTGAGCGCACTTATAGCGTTTGTGGAAGGAATATGTAACAATATTTACGTTTTCTTTCCGGCTTATGGCGTGGCAAATAAAGTACTCAAAGTTAAAAATTTGCAATTCTTTTTTAATATTCACAGGCTTCTTTTCGCCCGATAAATAAATAACAGTTTCAAATGCAATGAAAACCCTATGAACAAATAACTTTGTATTTCTGGTACTGTTTTTCCATTATACAATTAATACCACGTGAGAGAACGACAATTTAGAGGGAGAGAAAGAAAGAGCAGCTGCTCCTCGCATTAGAAAATTGAAAGGACAAATGAGAGAAATATGCAAACTGACATGCAAAATAGCAGAAGCGTAAAAGGGACAAAAGACATAAAGCCACACGTGCACGTATAGAGAAAAAAAAAGAGCGATGCAAAAGATAAGGGCACAAAGCGAAAAGCTGTCGCGGAATTCACAGAAGCTCCGCGTCGGCGAATCGACACGGGAACTGTAATTAGGTCGCATGCTCCGTGATTTTTTTTTTCTTTTTTTTTTTTGGAACTACGAGAATGAGGACGCAAACGTGGTGAACGTGATTACGCAATCGCCAGTTTTTGTGCGAAAACTGAGTGTCGCTTCGCTGCAGGGTTTTGAACGAATCTAAATTGTTTCTGACAGTCCACTTAATTTTCGCATTAGACTTTGTGCGCTTTCGAAAAATGAAGTGATTTTCATCATTTAATTAACATGTACATATAGTTTATCGTTGGCATACTTATTATTAGCAATTTTTGCATTGATTTAATTACTTGGCTTTGATTTTTTTAATTGCTTGCTCATTTCATTCTTGATTATTCGTAATCTTATTAAAATTGTAATTTGTTTACAGACAAACTCAAACTAATTAAACTTTTGTTCGTTGTAATGAACAAAGTTGTAGTATCCGAACTTCCAGACAAATAAACCTTTACGCCTATAATCAATTACATTACCAATTATATTAACTGACTAGGGAATTTATATTTCTTCCAGTTATCGAATACAAAATGAAGTAGTTTGGGACATTTCTGCTAGGTAGTTTAATCACAATTTAAAGCTCTGACGTAAATGCAATTCATACCTTCTACATTGATGTAAAGATCTTAAAAACATATTCGGTTAATTTTTTACATAAAAGTACAGTATTCAATTAGCGTTAAACAAATTGGCTTAACGTCAAAATTCTAACCAATATTTTACAATCCTGTTGACGCGATTCGATAGAACAAATTTAATACAGAAACTCAAGTAGATCGTCTAAAACGCAAGTTTTTTTTCGGTAGTAATAGCCATTCTCCTGTTCGCTAGTTTACGCAAGCGAGGGTACGATGGACCTTGTTTCGCGAAGTTTTCTCCTCGCGAGAGGTAAAGTTTCCTTAAAGAGCGTGAGAGAGAGAGAGAGAGAGAGAGAGGGAAGCAAGAAAGGGAGCACGCGAATATTCGTCGTCGCGCGCTCTCCTCACTTCACTTCGAAAAAGTCGATTTTCAGACGGAACTCGAACTCCATTCTGAAAGAAAATCAGCGACGTATAGTTTGCGGATTTTTGAACTAACGACGCCAATTTCCGCTCGTTCTCCCCATCCCCCCTTTAAACAACCTTCTTCGTCTCTTTTTATCTCCCTCATTTATCACCCTTTCACTTTTTCCTCACTTTATTGCCTTCATCTCGTTTTCTAGCTTCCATTTCTAGAGAAATTCTTAAAAATGTCAGTATTTCCTCTGTGTCAGATAGATATATCTATGTGAAATAAATACCATCTTATAATTTCATATTGTATTTTAAAAGTCGACAACGCCGGAGAAAAATACTTAATTGACGTGTTTAAAATCATTACTTTTATTGAAAATATTCTGCAATTACTTATCACGTTTAAGTGGTGATCTACCGACAAAACGGTAGCTTTTAATCAACTATGAAAAGGTTGGAAATTATATCAGTCTATAATAATTTTGCAGCTATTCAAAAATGACGACTCATTTTAATTCTTTTATTTCATAATTCTAAGAGACTTTTTATCAATATTTTATCAGAAAGTTTCCTTATCGTGCAACTTTTTTTCATTCCCACTCAACCTCAGAGAACACAGACACACACACCGAATTTTTCCAATTTTTTCCTTTCCAAACACATTCTCCTCCTCATTTTTCTTTCTCTAAATTGTCGCGCAAATGGTTGGGTTCAGGCTAAATCATCTCTTGACGGAAATTTTCACCAAACATTGCTTTTAATAGTTTTTTTCGAAAGTTTTCGCGACGCTTATATGAGTTACGGAAATTACTTTGCATAGACTCAGAAGTTCTGGAACTTGAGGCCGTAAAATTATATTTAATGCGTTTCCCTATAACTTCCGAGGAAAACAATACCAATTAATTTTAGATGAGCACTTAGGAAAAGAAGATTACTAAATATGGAGTATAAGCTTTTACAGCGTAATTCAAACTGGCGTATGAACTCATAAAAGAATTTATCAATGACGCATCATTAAAAATAATTAGATAGTTCGGTATAATGAGAAATAGCTTGAGCGCGCCCAAGAATCGCTTCTACGTTAGTGCCAGGCTTGGTGGGAAAATTGAATGCGAGATGCATCGAGTGTAATCCTGAACAATTGATGCGACTTAAAAGTATTTTTCGGAAGGATTCAACTGCACTTCTTATTCAGAAGTTTTAAAATACTAGAAAATGCGTATTCTTCTTCCCTCCCGCCCAGTTATCCAATAGGTATACGGAGAAAGAAGATAATAAAGCAGCCTAGAAGTTTGAGATTTTATTTTTGTTAAACGTCCGCTCGAAATTGCTTCCTTTATTCTTCGAGAGTTTGAAAAATCAAATAAGCTTATATCAATATCCATCTTTCCCGAAGATCAGCCTCACATATGTCAACAATTTGAAATGGTGCAGCGAAACGAAAGATTATATAAATAACGGAAATCGAGAGGTTGATACCACAATCTTACATGCTGTATTACGCATTGTTTTTATTTTTAATAAATGTAAATGACTATGGCCATTTAAACAGTCAGTAAAACAATCTAGCTGATCATCTAATTAAAAATATTGTACTTTCGATATTTAAGAAAAAATGATAATGCAGCCCTTAATAGCACAATAATGCTATAAAAATTTCCTATTATTCATCTGTAAACATTTATTGTTCCTACTTAATTTATTCATGATTATGAAACATCAAAACATATCAAACTCTTTTGATAATTCAAGAGAAAACATTGTTTTATTGCTATTAATGTATCAGCCAAATATTTTTCAACGTCGCGTTATCCACTCATTTTATTTATTTATAAATTTTCGCGGACTCATCCAAAATACCCTCAAAGATCATTATCTCTGTATCTGTTATTTATAATTTACGTCTTTCGTATTCTGTATGACTGAAATCGCAGCGATAAGCGCATCCGACTTTGTGAAATGCTCCGAATTTTAATTATTTCGGAAAGTCGCGAGGGACTCCCTCACTCGGAGCGCGCGACGCACATTCTGTTCCTATCAGCGTTTCATGAAGTCGAACAAGCATATTTCTGACAAGCGCGGGTAATGAGAAAGCCTTTTATTTTCCCTGCTGCAGGCTACCATCGAAAAACGACGACGGAGAGAAAGAAGTCGTGAGTAACGATATGACTCGATTAACGTTACACGTTGGGAAAACTGCATTTTATCCTCAAAGCGCATTCGGCCGAATCGCACTTCATAACCAGGAGTTAATTGCTTTTTAGCCCGAGTCCGTACCAGCTCCTCCCCCTTTTTCATATTCCATCTCTCTCTACATACATACATACACACATACACACCCATATATATATATATATATTACATTCATTTCCAGCACTGCAGAGTTTGTCCCCATTTGCGAGAATTGAATCCATCGAGCTTTCCTCGTCCTCCTGCGCCTCCCTCTTTCGGCTTCTCTCTTTTCTTTTGGCAAAGTCCCGTAGAACAAACGACTAGAGAGTTCATTTTAGATGTTTGTCTTCGTCGCCGTAGTCTGCGGTCGGGGACGACGCTCACAAACTGCCACGGAGGGTTGAGAGAGCGAGAGAGAGGGAGACAGTGGGAGAGGGAGTAAAATCGAGCGAAACCGAGACAGCTGAATACATATCAGAAGGCGGAGGCAGTAGAAGAAAGAAGTGGGGAGAAAGAAAGAGAAAGAGAGAAAGAAATTTGAGAGGAAAGAGGAGGGAGTGAAGGAGAGAGAGAGAGACGAGGGATAAAACGAATGGAACCGGTAAATGGGTCGAAATGAAAGAAAAACGAAGAAGATAAAAAAAAGGAGACAGAGATTGAGCGAGGTATTGAAAAAAAAAAGAAGAGAAAGGTTTAGCCGGAAGGGAGGAATTAGAACGAGACGGATGAAGCGGTAGTAAACGCCGATAAGTAGGGGGATGCGGCCGGAGAAAGGAGCATCAGTGTGTTTGTTTTAGAAAGCAGGAAATCATTTTGATAATTGACCGCCACCATTAATTCTCCTGGCTATTTATATTCTGTTCCGAGTAGTCCGAGCACTGAAATCACCTGTAATTGCATGTTTAAACATGTCTATGCGTTCGGAAAAAAGGGATTTTACAGCAGTTTGTGACTCGACACTGTTTTTTGAGCCTACAATGCAATAAAAACAGATGTTCCATTAATTTCGGAAAAAGAAATGAGAGACTTTATGCCACTCGTGTCCGAATAGCTTAACTAGGAGGAATTATGAGAATATTTTTTCGCCGCAGAGTAAAATTCCCGCGCGCGTGTACCAAACATTTTCGCTGGCAAAAAAAAAATTCCCATAGATAATAATTTCACGCGCAATTACCGTATTCCACGTGAAAAGTCAGTCTCTTTTATTTCGCATAGTTACACAACGTTAAGCTTATCGGACTCTCATTTTCACCTCTCTTACCTTTCACGTTGTCACTGTCAGAAACGATGGTATATAATGGAAAGTGAACATCGCGATATCGGATTTCTTCTATAAGGTAAGTTCACTCGCCTTGAATATTAACCCGTGCGTGCGCATGGGTGTCGGAATAGAAAGATGATTGGATCTCACTAATATCCGAGGGATACGCGATAGACAGATCGACAGGGACGTTGGCACATAACAAGAAACTCTTCAAGATAGTTGACGGGCAGTCGGAAAAAGCACGGGACCGACTATATATTCGACTAAAAGAAGTGACAAGCTCTCAATCGATTTTTCCCAATTTCCCCCTTCGCTTGGTCCATCCTATCTCTCTCTCTCTCTCTCTCTCTCTCTCTCTCTCTCTCTCTCTCTCTCTCTCTCTCTCTCTCTTTCCTCTCTTCCCTCTCTTTATGTATTTGTATTTCTTCTCTTTTCCGTTTCTCTCTCTGTTTACACGAGTCCGTCCACTGCCGTCAGAGAACGGAATATATTGGCCGTAATTTGATGCGCAAAATAAACAGTTCGATTTGAGATGAAATGCGTGATTGGAAATTGCGTTGAGAGGCAGCACTGGGAGAATCGTCGTATTTTTAAATAATCTGTTTCGTAAGCTTATAAATATTAATGTTTGTGTAAAATGTAATGAAATTCAGGCGTATGTGGCGAATTGATGATGAACTGAATTCGCACGTAGAGTGAAATCTGAATCAATTTCTAACTTTTAGAAATCCACAGGCTATTATATTTTAACTCTAATGTAGTCCCACTAGGATTAAACTAACTTGTTTTGTCTACTTTTTGTCAACGAAACATTTATTTTAAGCTTTCCACAAATCGTAAAAATTGATCAATATCGATAACGACTACAATCATTATCCATCATAGAACTCGATTCTCCATTTAAAATCCCCATTCGTAACTTACACGTAGTCGCAAGTGTCAAACAGAACTCAATCCCCTTCCAATCCATTATCGACCAACGATTCGAGCATAGGCACGATTCGAATGTTCATTAACCCCCGGGCAGATCCGCACGTGCACCAAAGCCACCCGTGCGACACTCCAGGACATTTTTTCCCTTACGCAGCCCCGTGTATATCCAGCAGCATCAACGATTCAACGAAAATCAAGTCCCATCGCCCAGCAGAAGTACACGGAGTAGGCAATCACTTCCTGAGCATTACCGGCGCATTAATTTTCAAGCCGCAAGCATCACAGTGGGTCCGACCGCATGCGATAAAATAAATTTACCAATCTCGCCCCGGCTAAGTGCGCAGGCGCGAGCAGAAGTGCTTTAGAGGCACACGATTGGGAGGGGGATAGGTGTTTCCGCGATTATCGGCGGACGCGCACGGTCCAGACACACGCGCGCGCGCTTCAATGGCGAAATTAACGACGTCGTGTTATTATCGGCCGTGACGGGGGGGGGGGCGGTGCACGAGAGGGAGAGAATAAAGGGAGGTTGCACGCGGCCAGAGAGAGAGAGAGAGAGAGAGAGTCGAGCTGTGTGAAATTATTAACGAGGGCTTGGAAGCTCTCCCGACTACTCCTCCGCGATTAATTGAGAGTGAGAGAGAGAGAGAGGGACTGTGGTGCGATGGGTTTACGCCGGTTTCGTAATTTTCGGCTGCTGCTGCTGCTATGTGTGTAGTGGGGTATATCGAAGCGATACGGCATTTAACGCGCGTAATGCACTGAGGTCGATAACGCGAACTTGCTGCAGGGGGTATATATAGCTAGGCGACTTCTCTCTCTCTCTCTCTCTCTCTCTCGCGTTGTTTTTGTACGCGCGGATAAGCGGCAGCTGCACACGCGCGTCCCTCCTGCGCCTCTACTATATGTGTATAGAGATGGGTTAGCTCTTGTTGTCTGGTGTTTTCGTCCTTTAGAGCCGGGGCCGTATACGAGTCCTGGGCGCGTGCGCACGATCTGTTTTTCCTGCGACTAAGAGCGAACGGTGATTTAGGGCTCGCGAGCAGCCTCCGTCTGCGCTTGCCAAACGTATTACATTACAATTTATTATTCAGTTTTTCCGAATTGTAAACAAAATAAAATCATTCATGAGCATTTACACTCTCTTTTTTTTTTAATTGAATTTCGTAATATACAATTCAATTTAAAAGATATGATGTGACTGGCGAAGCTCGCTGTCTGTGGGATCCGGTATCAAAATCCACACGTGATATAATACATGCAGTAGCTCAAATTTGCAAGCTCTACTCATCGATAATTACGCCCCTGCGTCCCGACGTTAGCGGGCACGAGCTTCGCGCGTCACAAAAATGTAGCTCTGGCTTACTCAGTTGCAGAGCATATATGGGTTCTCAACCCTGTTCAATC
>UELV01012245.1:22675-34086 GCA_900490015.1 Megastigmus stigmatizans | reverse complement strand
CTATAACCTTTAGGATAAAATTAGTTTTAAATACCAATTTTTCAAAAAAGGTATTTATTTGAAAAAAAAACTGATGAAAAAAGGATGAAATAAATGAAACAAGCATGCTGGTTATTTATGGCACCACAAAGCAAACAGTGGCGCGTAACTTTGAAAAATTTTCGGTCAAAAACACTCTGGGGTCTTTCGGACCCCCAGTGTCATTTAAGGGTTAAAAACAAGTCTAATCTATGTGCGCATAATTTAATTTAGATTGATTAATTTAATTTAATTTAATTTAATTTATATAGAGAATTTAATTTATGCAATTGTAATACTCTCAGTCTTTTAGAAAATAAGTTTTCTACGTGCATAGATGCACCCTAAATACGTTGCCTGGACCAAGAAGTAGCTTAATAAATATAATATTAAATATGGGGTAAAAAATTAATACGTGCATTTGAATTTACGTAGAGTATAAGCGCCTTATCGCGTCATTGCTTACATTTCTTTTTTGTCGATTTCAATTTCACACTAAAGTGACTGATACATCGTTAAGAAAAAGAAAATAAAAGGAAAATGGAAGGAGGAAAGAAAAATGACAGTACTTACTGCCGGCACTGCGGAACAAGTGCGAGATTCACGAGCCACCTTGAATAACGATAAAACGCTCGAGCAAATTAACTTCAGGTATTTTCAAGCGTGATTTACATAGCCTTTCCTGCGCGGTTCGCTCCTGTCGCTGCACTTCTCTTAAAAGAGAGAGAGAGAGAGAGAGAGAGAGAGAGAGAGAGTCAACGTTTTCGATCAAACATCTTGAATCGTACAGGCGCGTACAAAGAGAAAAAGATGGAGAGAAGAAGTAGTATAGGCGACAGAGGCCAACATCACGGCAATAGCGACATCGCACACACACACTCTCTCTCTCTCTCTCCCTCGCTCGCTGTTTCACGAGCCAACACGCGACTCGCATTAAGCTAATTGTGATTTACCGCTCGACGCGCACCAGGCATGCATACACAGACACCTACACATGTACACACCTCGCACACCTATATACAGCTAGACACGCCAATGTGTGCACACACAGTCTGCATTAAAGTGCAGCGAGTTACGCGCGCAGGGGTGGCGCGGCTGTAGCTTTCTCACCCGAGCTTCCCTCACCGCCATACTGATCACCGTAGTAGGCGTTCTGCTTGCTCAGCGCGACTAGAGCTTTTGCCTCTAGTTTATAACGGACACCGCCTTGAGAATGAATTGATGCTGTAGACCTGCTCAAAAAGCAGCCACTTCATACGAGTGTGCTTGTGTGTACAGAGCTTATATTTGCAACAAGGGTTGAATGGGTTATATAGCACTTGCCACTGAGAGAAGATTTTTCATTGCTAATATAACTGTAAAAGTAAGAAGAAACATAATTTCAATTAAAAGTAGTGTTTCTATACTTGAGAAATGATAATTTTATAGAAGTATACCTTTGTAATAGACCTTATTCTCGTTTTTGTTATATGCTGATTGCATATAATCAGGATCAAGAACTTGGTTTATATGGAAGCAGAAAATATATATATATATAATTATTCAGATTGCAGAACTAGTAACGATAAGAATCAATTGTCTGAAGCAAATGGGAATTGAGATGTTCCGATAATGTCTGACTGTACTCGGACATATTCTACTAGTCGTGTATTTTTATACATGCCATATGCATTTAAACAGTGCTGTCCTGTACTGTACGCTTTCTCGTAATTACAAACCGCATAATCAAATTTGATCCGTTTCGATGTAATTTCAATTTTCTGCAACTTAACTTACAGCGTGTTATTAAATAATCGTTTTTTAATACTAATAAAGCGCTCTTTACGAGAAGACTCACAACGCCATTCAGGGGGTTCATGTCCCTATTACTTGCCGTCGCCGCCTGTGTATATATATATCCAGGAGTAGCAGCAGCAGCAGTAGCATCAGCTGACGCACGTTCTGTCTTTCGCTCGAGCGGCCCTCCATCCCACCCGATTTACGATTCCTTTGTGAACATCGGGAGCTGTATATATAACGCGAGTCGTTTACTTGGCTTTGAATTATGGGTCGGGAAGTCGCTCGGGCGCCTCGCCCCGCACCCTTTGATGTCCTCGCTGTTTTTATTAGCACCCGTTGCGCTTGGCCTGCACTTCTCTCTCTCTCTCTCTCTCTCTCTCTCTCTCTCTCTCTCTCTCTCTCTCTCTCTCTCTCTCTCTCTCTCTCTCTCTCTCTCTCTCTCTCTCTTGACTTTGCTCTTATTTAAAGAGCATAAGTTTGGGCTGACTTGAAGCTATTGCAAAGGGAGTAATAATTTAATAGCCTTTTATTAGAGGGGGAAGCAAAAAGCTTTTAAGGAAATGTTTGTACAGCACGCGCGCAACGATCGCTAATGATTGCCGGCGAGTGCGTTCTACTATTTTTACGAGCTGCGCGCTGATTTTAACACCTGTGCCGTGAATAATCTTAGCGCAATTAAGCTGTTCAATCGCAACGTTTGTGTTTAATAAAGTGATTATTAAGAAATAATGGATTTGGTGGTAAGTGTTTGGTGTGCGGGGATAATAATTGTACCGGTGAAAGTTGGAAATTAACTTTCAAGTGGAATCCGTTTTACGCGCGTCTCAACTCTATGACAGATTTATCGGGCAAACTTGTTGTGAGCAATAACTTTGGCGTCTCGCGGATAAATGTGTCTTGGGATTATCTTCCAAATAGAAAGAAATTAATTGTACTTTCATCCCGACGAGTTGGCCTAGAACATACAACTTATATGTGCGATGCGGAATTTCAAGTGGAGCTGGTCTAGCTTCTATATGTGTATCACAATGCGGACAATTATTTTTCACTTAAAACTTTCGAATTAAATTTAGAACTTAACACTGGGAAACTACGGACTCTTTCTTTTTTTCCTAACACTCGCAAGTATTTGATTTATACGTCGACAAAGCTTTGATACATCTCGAGAACTAAGTGTGTATTGCGAAACGCGATTTATCAAAACTGAGGATGTTGAGGAACTTTTCTTCTATACTTGAACTTTTTTTGTACGTCTTATAAATGTACGATAAATCAGAAAAATCACCTTCCTAATAGTAGAAAGTTGAAAAAATGTTTTAAAAACGAAATGTCTAATGCTAATATAATATAATATAATGTATTACAAACAAAGTTATGCCTTATATTAATTATGGTTAAAAGAAGGCTTTCGTAGCATACTTACAATAAAATCAGAAAGTCAATTTATGAAATTTATACTATTTCTTGTTTTTTCCAATTTACTTACTTGGAATTGATCGTAGAAAGTTGAAACAGAAGAACATGGCAACACACAAATAATCGATCGACTAACTCTGTCGTGAAACTCCGCTCAAATTAGGGGGTAAATTGTTTTCTGAATTAAATCTATTTCATTAATACTATGCATTTTATATCAATCTAGTGGAAATTCTCTTTTCTAGTCCTGTACTAGTGAGTGGCCGACCGTACTACTACCCACGACCACACATAAAAATCACGTTATTTCGTGCACATATCCTTCTGGCTTAAAAAGGTTAAAAGTAAGAACCAAAAATCCGACCAAAGAAATGAAATCCATTTTCCTAGATTTTAACCTAACCCTCGAATTTCAGGTGCGCGCAGCCACGATCACATGAAGAGCGGACATCGCAATTCAACGTTTCGATTCGACGTCGCAGCGATCGTCTCATGTACAGATGAGCGCGCCCACACTCGGAGTCCGTTATATCTTCGTTCTTGGTACACGTACGTAAGGGGTTAACCCCGAAGCTCGTACATCCCGCCTACAACAACGTTCCGGCATAATTAACGTTTTGCCACGGTAAATTGGCTACTTCCATTCCGATTACCATAACCGCGCTGCTTCCAGCCTCTCTTAGCTTCACGTTATCTTTGACCCTCGTCTCGGCGCAGATATCGCATCAAATCCAGTGCCAGAGTACCATCTACTTCACTTCCCTTCTTCCCTCTCTCTCTCTCTCTCTCTCTCTCTCTCTCTCTCTCCCTCCTCGAGTGTTCTCTCAGGCGCGCACGAGAAAGAGAGAGAGAGAGAGAGAGTGTCTAGATGCTACTGCCGACTGACTGCTAACTCCCCTGCCAGTGCACGTGGCTAGATGAGTTGGACTGTCCATCGATTACCGAAGGAGTGCGCATCGATAATCCGACTGTGCCCACTGGACGACTCGACGTATATCGACTTTAAGACCACTGCAGTCCGACACCTCTTCAAGGTCGGACTATTTTCAAAATAGTGCTTTAGCCTAATGCTTTTATATAACGTCTCTATTATTAGTGTTTAAATAAATACAAAATTTTATTACAAGTATTTTCAAAGATCAATGTCGTATAATACAGAATGGATAGAGTGATATAGCTAATTATAGTTAGTAGTACAATATAGGGAGTAAATAGCAATCGAGTACTAAGCGTTAGTTTAACTGACCATTGATCAAAGGAGGACCTGACCAACGAGGTCGCAATAAAATGAAGTCGTTAGAGTAAACGAAGAAAACCTACGTCGTCGTTTACTTGGCGGAAAAGTTGAAAAGAAGTTGATTGGGAATCAGTATCTTACTGTATCCGACTTTTTCTATTTCCATGTAATAAGAATAGGACATAATCCATTCCGCACTTTTTAAAACCTTTCCCGTTAAACAGAAGAGTTAAATTTTATTTTAAACTAAATATATATATAATATACTTTATAAGTGATAGTAAAAGTTGCAAAGATTTACTTTGTAAATTTAACAGAAGAATTTCCTTTGTTAACAGAAAAAGTATTTATCTAGAATTTTTATAAAGCTTTTCAACTCAATTTTAATAGAAAATTAAATTTGATACAAATAAAGATAGCATTTCAGTCATTTATACATAGATTATGCATAAACTTCATGAAGATGTGTCTTTACCAATGTTAATTCTTGTGGTCTTTAACTTATTTGGGGCAAAAAAAGAAACCAATCAGCGAATCGATGCACTTGTAAATATATACGCCCCAATAAAACGGCGTAGATGTAATCGAGTTGTCGTCTTCTTGCACGAGTCTTTTATCTTGTATATTGCCTTTCGGGGTTGGCCGTAACGATAATTGATTGGGCTTGTTTGTTGGTCAATCCGTGAATAATATATACTGGAAAAATAGAGATAAAGATCGGGTAACGAGAAGAAATACCATTATCTAGAAAGGAATCTTAAAAGTTTTGTTTTGAGTACAATATAGTTTTAGCTAAATTTATGTTCTCGGAATATAATGTAATGCATTTAAAACTTGCATACACAATATAAGGTATAATACATAATACAATACATACAATGCATAAAGTAGAATATTATATATTTATAAAGCGGCTTACATGAATTTGACATTACTTACAAGGAGATGACGAGGGATGCGGGTCCTGGATTTTCATGGAACTCCAGGAATTACTGTTTGTGCAAACTAATGAGACCCATGTCTCAGCAATTTTGTGAACGGAACCTAGTTTATGCATCAGTGTATATTTATATATTCTACAAAGGATGTATATACATATACATTATGAGTATAAAGAGTCGTGATGAGTATTTTTAATTTCAAAGCCTATTCAATAAAACGCCGATATATGTGTCTCATTCTTTTGCACAGAATGTAATCACTATTTGTATATATAGTAATATACTCCGGAATTAAGTTCTACTGCAGAAGGTTTTTATCCACCATTCATTACTGCAATATAAAAGCCTTCCTAACATGGACAACCATGTAGGAATTAAAAATACATTAATTCAAACAAACAAGAAAGATAAATGTTAAGCTTCTTCATCACTCAAAAATTGTTTTAAGCTTCATTCCTAATGGTTATAATCCTTATACAATTTAAATAAATATAGAGTGATTATACTGCATCTTTTCCATAAAACCAGAAATTTCAGCATTATATTATTCCAAACACAAAACAAAATCTAAAAATTAGTATTTATTGCGCGCACGAAGGAAAAGGAAGCGAAGGTAGTAATCACCTTTCACCTCTAACTGACCGTATCCACTTTTTGATCGTGTAAAACCTACTAGAAGCAGCTGACTCGGCTTCCGCAACGCTGTAGTACAAGCCAATTTAAAGAATTTCTCCGCGAATCTGGCTGAGCGGCGAATAGAAAGAATCAACAA
Source organism: Megastigmus stigmatizans (assembly GCA_900490015.1). NCBI lineage: Eukaryota > Metazoa > Arthropoda > Insecta > Hymenoptera > Megastigmidae > Megastigmus > Megastigmus stigmatizans. The sequence goes on along the minus strand of UELV01012245.1, from coordinate 27,923 downwards.
TCAGTTTCCCAAACCCATCCGGGTTTTATATTTTCCAGTGCTACTACACCAGTAATACAGAACTGCAGCGGGTGAAAAAAAGAAAACGCGATCGCATAGCCACACGAACACAGAGAGTCGGCTGCAATCATCTCCTACCTCGTGTATATAGCAGCTGCAGCAGCAGCAGCTGAGCGCCTGCCTTTGATTCGGTCGGCGATTACACCTTGCGGTCTGCCCTGCGCATACACGCAGCCGCGTCCACTCGCGTGCCACGCAGCTCCTCGCGCGCGCGTATATGCGGCCCGCAAACCGCACTCGGTGCAATTTGCACTGAGCCCCCCTTCCCCCCCCCCCTTCCGCCTCTACCTCCGCCTCTACTCACCCCGTCGTCTCTCCTCTCGCTCTCTCGCGCCATTTCTCCAGTTCGGCGTAGTCGGACTCGCGCTCCGATATACGATGGCCTTGATATACAGCAATCACATCTATATTTATCCGGCTTCATCCGGCGTGTAGGAATCGCGTAGAGCTGCTGGCTTTAATTTAGAGCTACGTTTATGCCCCGGCCTAAGACGCGATAGACCTAACTTTGCTGTACATTACTTGGGACTTCCATTGAGTAAGAGTTTATGCAGTGTGTAAAAAGTTATAGCTGGGGTATGAAGGCTTCGGTTAGACTGAGATGCATCCTAATTATTTATTAATCATTTATGTAACTGCATTGAGAAAAAGAATGACTTGCATTAAATAAATCGTTTATTAGAATCTCTAGAATGTACGATTTATTCATCCCAAATAAGATATTCATATGAGTTAATAATTAGTTCTTGGATTCAGTATTTTTACATATCGTAATCCATTTTGACAAAGCGTATGATTCATTAATAGTAAATGAACATTCAATTCACGTTCATTAACAAAAATGAATGTCATTTAATGCAAAACAACCTTTCTCTTAGCATGTACACTACATAATACAATAGTTTGTTTGTATTTAATAACTATTGCATAAGCTATGTGATTTGTTTTTATTACTAATTGTAAAATTTTCATCATTTATATATATGCATATTGTTCAATTAATTATAGAGGGTAGAGTAGAAATTAATTTTTAAATATAAGCTTCACTTATTTTCTTATTCTAACTCAGAATTTTTCGAAAATTATATAACACCAATTTTTGGCAACTAGCAAGATATTCAAAGATTAGAGATCAAAATAAAAAAAAGTAACAGTCATAAATATATGTATCTACTACAGTAAAGTTATGCATTTATATTTTAGGAATGTAGGAAATGCGTTTTTGATTACGCAATTTCGACAATGAACAAGGAATGTAGTAATATTATGTTAAAAAAAACGTCAATAACGCACAAACGAATGGCATTTTTATTTTCTAAACTAAATACGTGGGAAAGGAATTTATACGTGTACTGCACGCTGCGTTTATAGGTACAAGCATTTTGCTTTAAACGAGAGAAATGCGTTGAAGCTGGGAATGCAAGAAATATTTTTTAATATGCATCCTTTGGTGATATTTGCCTTATTAAACCATACCATTTTTTCCATCTCTATTCAAAACTTATTTTATTACTCGACCTTTTCTTTTTGTTTTGACATATTGTATTTATTCTACGGCTCGTTTATTATTATAATACGAGAATTCATACATTATATATTTCTAGCTTTATCAAAGATGAATATGCACTTTTACTTTATTTGTGTTTATAGGAAAGGTTTAGTATATTACGTATACTAACGGCTTCTTAGGTGCGTAACATATCTTTTAAACCCTAAGGCGCAAAATCGACTTTCGCAGCCTATTGAGCGGACGCGAAGTCCCTTAGTTTACGTTGCACCTGTTCAATAGGGCACGAAAGTTGATTTCGTACCCCGAAGTTTAAAGAATAATATTTAATAATTTGAATCTTAAAGCTGCTGGAATGATTTTAAACTAGCCTTTTTGTAACATGAAATGCGATAGTGCTTTGATAAATTTTTAGTGAATTTTTTTTTTTCACTTTACTGCAATTTCACGCTAAAAGAAAAATTAATTATATTAATGGGAAATTTTTTCATAATTTTTACCCTCTTAATATTTATGACATTCAATTTCCTCTCAGATTATTAATACAATGGATTCATATCCCCGACGCCATAAGCGCAATTTTATTGGACATTTTATAGTTCATTTAAAAAGAGCAATCAATGCCCATATAACGTGATGTCCTTTTTAAAATCATTTGTCGTTGTTTTTTTTTCTTTTCTTTTTGTTTTGAATGTGCTTTTGTTTTATTTATCAATATCTGTGCAGCTAAATTGAGAAATACCCTTTTGATTGCTTAAATTTCATTTGAATGAAAATCGTGTTCCTCCAATATCACACACATTTTTCAAAACCTGGAGAAAAGCGATACTTCAAAAAAATTGCAGCTACTAATCTCTGTGTCATCATTAAGAGTACAATTTTACAAGCTTTTCTCACTTATCACTTATGAATATTCGTACGAGAAATAAAATTTTGAAATAAATGCACCCAGTACTTGAATTTCTCAGAACGTAGTGCAACGCAACCGACGATTAACTACAGCAATGCTCTAGAAGCATTCTTATTCCCCGAACCCCAATTCAACTTGACACGCGACACGTGTAACCCGCAACGACATAAACAACAATCCAGGAGGTAATCGTTCTCCTTCTAAATGTCGATCAGAAAACTAAATTTCCCGTAACACGCGAAGCAGATAAAGGAAAAAAAATAGTCCGTGTCTCCCCAAAATGCTTGCAGTTCAGACTTATAGGCCACAAAACAAGGAGGGGAACTTATCCAGGACACATATAGAGGCTTTATTTATAACGCACAGGCGAGTTAACATGCGAGCGGAATTCGTTCGAAAGCGGCTTATCATTTTTCTTTGGACTCTGTCTCTGTCTCTCTCTCTCTCTCTCACACACACGCACACACACACTCACTCACTCTCTCGTTCACGGTCAATGATCCTCGATTGTGTAACCTCCTCTTATCGCACGCGCGGCAGAGTCCGGGGACGTGCGGCTTCGGCGGCGGCTTATCGACAATCAAACATTACAAGCAAACCCGTCGACATGGTTAAGCGGGGGCGTGTGCGCTTCGAACGCGCACGGCAACGCGATGTATGCGTATGTGTGTGCGTACACGTATGATATGTACACAGAGTCAGGCGAGAGAGTCGGGGCCAGCAGCAGCAGCAGCAGCAACAACGAGGTTCGAGCGCACGACGTACCACCGGGGGTATAATGTAAAGTTGACACATTCTCGATCAATCAGGCGTCAGGGGCAGCCTGCCGTCTGCCTTTGGGTGGCGCCTGCGAGCTTTCGTCGCTTCTGTTCTGCCACTCTCCCTCCCTCTCTGACTCTCTTGCTGCTGCATGTGCACGCGCGCTCCTAGAGTGGATAAACATACACGAGGGCGGGCCGCTCGTTAATGTTGCGCGATAATCGTCGCCTCTCCCGGTCGTCATCTCGCTCGCCGCAGCCCTGCTTATATATTCTTCATGCGGTATGATGCTGATGCGGATATTAAGGAAGGGGAGCCGCTCTAGTTATTGGATTTTTACTTTTATTAAATGCTGTGTTATAGTTCGGCGAGAAGTTTTTCATGTGCTTTTTTTCGGGGAGCTCGCGCGAATGAATATTATTTAAATGATCCTTGTGGGAGATAATCAAATGACGCTGCAACGTCCAAAAATTCATCTATTTATACAGAAAAGCTAGAAAAATTTAAAAAAATGTTATGTATTATATCTTCTTTGTTTTAAAAACAGCACCGCAACAATTTTTTGTTAAACATAAAGGAGATTTCTATCAAAATCTACTTGAGTGTAACTTGAGGAAATTTAAATTACAAATCTTTTAGTTCTTATTTTGGATGCGATAGTTTGTTGATAATTTTGGAAAAATACATCCGTAACGAATGATCTTCTCTATTGTAGCGATATTTTGAGCAAATTTTATATTCCAACTTGTATTTTATAAATTTCGTTTACGTGAAATTTGTAATATTATTATATTTTTTCAAATCCTCTTATACTGTATCTGTAAATGAAATATGAAAGTGGTTTTATGATGAATTTTAATACGTATGATTGAAAAATACTCAAAATAATTATGTTAATTAAATTCGTCGATATATTTCCATGGTGATTACAAATTATTAAGCTTATTAATATACCATGCATAAAACATTACGGAATAATCTTATATATATTTGTGCAACGTAAACGATTTAACTCATATGATAAAATGATTTCTTTTCTGTTGTAGGTAATTTTTCTCAACTTTACACATTTCATACTACTTCATACCTAGCTGCGAACAATTAGTACGTGAGTTTTTTAAAATTTAAGTGGTATTTATTATCGTGTACACAAAAATTATTATCTTTCGTATTTTATGCTTCATTTTTACGCTTACTGCCGCACTCTGCATTGCAGAACACCTGCAAATTTTAAAAGTAGGTCAATAGCGGTCTCTTCTTAGAATGTTAAAATCGAAGAAAAACCTGCAAATAAAATGAGGATGAATTTAAGAAGGTAAAAGTTTCCTTTCGACCTTTAATCTCGGATAAATGATTTTTTCTGAACTCAGTTATATCCGGAGAAACTCTTTTATGGATCACATCTATAATAGCTTTACAAACAACGCAATTTGAGAAAAATTTGTTCAGCGTTCAAAACTTTACTAACTTGATAAATATATAATCGTTTCCAACATATGCAAAGTAATCCCTCAAATGAATATTGCTATCAGGATGTGGATTCGTTAGCCACCAGCATTATTATTTTACACATTTTTAATTGCATCGTGCAACGAACGGTAATGACATTTTGGTTATATTTTCTATACCTATTTAAGAAATTTATAGTTATATCTTTGATAACCTCATGTATTTTGTAAAAATGGTACAGGGCCATTACACATCTAAAACACCATTTCGTGTACATCAACTTTATATAGATCTTTCTCTGTCTCTTCTTTCGAATTCAAGCTAATTTTGAATTACAAATCACTTTAAATCATAAGCTAATTACAAACTACAATTCATTACATTCGAAGTCCAGCATTTCCCCAAAATAGTCAGAAAAACACAGCCATTCAAAAGTAGAGGAGCAAAAAAAGCGTCGTAATTAATCACACAATGAAAAAAGCGTCGCTCTCGAAGCTCTCGGCGTTCATTGCTCCCATTCAACGCAGCGCACCGTGAATTCTCTCTCTCTCTCTCTCTCTCTC